>JAHWFP010140679.1:0-25150 GCA_023313725.1 Lithobius niger | reverse complement strand
GAAATGTGTTCCGTGCTCACACCGGTGGGAAACTCTGTTCTTTAATGGGGTAACCTTCCCACTCCACACAGCCCCATTCCGCGTGTGCTATCTAAACCAGCTATCTCAGATTCGATTAAAAATCTGCACACGTAATGCTCGGAGCTTGGTAAAAAATTTAGGCAGCCTGGGTGCTCTCTTTGCGAGCGACATGTATGATTTAATTTTTGTTGTAGAGTCTTGGCTGCATGAAGGGATTACTGGTGCGATGTTGGTTGTGCCTTTTGCATATGGTATTTTCAGACTTGACAGGGGTGGAAGGGGGGGAGGTGTGTGTTTTTTTTTAAGTTGGGTTTGTCAGTAACTTGCAACTATCCGTCCTCGGGCATTGAAGCTATTTCAATCCTGCTACCTTTACTGAAACTAAATTTTGTGCTATGTTACTTATCGGAAGGCTTTGCCCTCAGTGCTATTGATGCTTTGTGTACATTTATATTGAGTAGTATGCACCCCACTTTTTCAAATCTGCTTTTGGGGGACTTTAATATGTCAATGGTGGATTGGGCACTCGAAACTTCCTGTAATGTCCATCAGCTCTCTTTTTTAGACCAGAATACTTCCTTGGGACTCGTTCAGCACGTTATGGAGCCAACTCGTGGCAACAGAATTTTGGATCTGGTTTTCTCACAGGAGGACCGTTTAATCTACAATGTCAAAGTACTTGACCATCTGGATACTAGCGACCAGTGTATGGTCTCTTTTGTGGTTAACTGCTCTATTGCCTCTCCCCAGCGTCCCTGTATACAAACCGGCAGGATTAATTTTAACCTTCTTCGCTCCCTCTTAGCAAAGGTGAATTGGGAGTTTCTTGACCGTCAGGGCTCAACCACAGTCGATCAGGCTTGGACTTCCTTCTTGACGTTTTTACAGAAATTCACTCTTTTGGCAACAACAAATGCTCCTAACTGCAGGAAATCAACACTCAAATCTGTGCCAAGGCTTCCCTACAACCTTGTCAAACTCGGTCGCTTGAAACTTAAACTGTGGAAGTCGTACAAACTGCATCCAACTCAGGCGTCTTTGTTGAGCTACAACAGTTGTCGGTCCGATTATGCTAACCTGGCAACATGCTGGCACCGTGACCGCGAACTCAAAATCCTATCTGAGAGAAACATGTCTTCCGTATTCCGTCTTTATTGTCAACAAACTAGGAGTTCCCGAACTATTCCTCCTTTCAAATAGGGGGCATCTTTCATCACTAGCGACGTTGATAGAGCTAATGTACTAAACTCACTTTTTGCTTCTAATGGTGTTCAGGATGACGTCATGGAATTGCCTCCGCTATCATCCGAAAGGCAAGCAGCGACCTGCAGTACGGTTTTATTTTCTCCAAGCCTGGTTCGTGAAACCATTTCTGCTATAAAGCCCAGCCACTCGCCAGGCCCGGACGGGTTTTCTTCTTTTTTTATAAACAGTTAGCCGAATTTGTTTGCTATCCCCTGTCAATTATTTTCAACCTCTCCATTAGTCAGGGAGCGTTGCCATCATTATGGCAAACTGCTCACGTTATACCAATCTTTAAGAAGGGTGATGCTTCTGATCCAAACAATTACAGACATATTTCCCTTACTGTTGTGCCATGCAACCTCATGGAGTCCATCATCAGGAATGTCATGCTTTCATTCCTTAACAGTTTGGGCTTTTTACTGATGGACCAATTCGGGTTCATGCCTGGTCGCTCCACTACTCTTCAGCTGCTGGTTGCCTTGGACGGTTGGACGAGTGGCTATGACCTCGGTGCAACAACGGATGTTACATACTTTGATTTCCGGAAAGCTTTCGAATCGGTGGTACACTGTCGACTACTTTATTAATTAGAACACTCGGGCTTTGGCGGTCAGTTGTTGAGCTGGATCGAAGCGTTTTTGCATAACCGTTCACAGAGGGTGTTGATAAACGGATCGTTTTCTACCTCGATGGATATTATAAGATAAGATAAGATAAGATAAGATAAGTTTATTGCCCGAAAAAAGACAACGGGAAAACAGGAAGGGATCTGTGTGATCCACTAACACCTGACCCAATTTATACCACCATAACACAAAACAGCAATAAAACAAACACGGTGTTGCCACAAAAACACCTAAAAACACTAAAAACACTTTAAAAACGAAGAGAGGTCAATCTTTTTGAGCCCCTGTTTAAATGTATACGGACTGGTCGAGGCCACCAGCTCGGAAGGAAGACTATTCCACGGGTATACCACACGATTAGCAAAGAAATATTTAGTGCAGTCCTTTTTAGTTACTGCAACAGTGAGTTTCATGGGATGACCCCTAGTATACTCGTTCCCACGTATTTTAAAAAATAGCTTGGGTTCAATATCGACGAGTCCTCGCAGAATGGAGAAAGTGAGAATTAGGTCCGCATGAAGACGTCGTAATTCAAGCGATTCAAGACCTAGGTCAGTTAAACGCTGCTTATACGACAGATTATAATAACCTCGGATGTATTTTGTGAAGGATCTCTGTACAGATTCCAGCAATTTTATATCCTTAATGTGATGTGGCGACCATACTGGGCTTGCGTATTCCAGAATAGGTCGTACATAGACAGTAAAAGCCCTAGCCAAAGTTAAGGCATCACCAGATAAAAAACAACGCTTAATCAAGTAACCTAGTCGCTTTGCACGAGAGACCAACAAGGTGCAATGATTCGAGAAATTTAAATCGGAGGTCAAATATACTCCGAGATCCTTTATACAATATTCAGACTTAAGGCATGAATTTGCCAATATGTATTTATAGTTTAGGTTTTTGCTGCCAAGTTGGAGCGTTAAACATTTCTGAGTGTTTATCGGCAGTTGCCAGTCAGAAGACCAAGTGTTTACAGTTTCAAGAGCAGATTGTAGAGATATATGGTCATTTTCGGTTTTAATTTCACGATAAAGTTTAACATCATCAGCGAATTTTGGCATTTTAACACTGCTGTCATTTAGTATTAAATCAGAGATGAAAATTAAAAACAACAGGGGTCCCAATACGGAGCCCTGTGGCACCCCGTTAGTAACTGGGCGTGGGTCGGAGACAGACTCCCCGACCACAACCGATTGTACTCTATTATTTAGAAAGTCCTTAATCCAAGCCAGGATTTGTTTATCAAGTCCAACCATTTTTAGTTTATCCAGAAGTTTACTATGTACCACAGAGTCGAACGCTTTCGCAAAGTCGACACAAATGACATCAACCGGAATACCACTCTCGAGCGACTTTGTCCAATCATTTACACAGCTCAATAACTGCATGGTAGTTGAGCGGCCAGGCAAAAACCCGAACTGGCCATCGGGGACCATGCGAAGCCTGTAGAGGTGATTAAGGATAGCATCACGAATAATCTTTTCGAGAATCCTGCAAGGGATGCAGGTGAGAGAAATTGGGCGATAGTTTGCCGGATCTGCTGTGTTACCCTTTTTAAAGATTGGGCTAACTCTTGCAAACCTCCAAGCATTTGGGATGGTTCCCTGTTCAAATGACGATTTCAAGATTAGAAATAAAGGATAAAAAAGCTCATTGGATAATTTCTTATAAAATATAGAGCTAAAGCCGTCTGGGCAGATGGCAGAACTATTTTTTAAACAATTTAATTTTGTAAGAATAGTTTGTGGTGAAAACTCAAGAACATCAATTACTGGTAAATTTATCTGTGACAATCGATTTGTGGATTCTAAAGGAACTATATTTACAGTGTTGTTATCAAGCACGAAATTTGAACAGAAAACTTGATTTAGGGCATTTGCTTTATCAAGTTCGTTTACTAAGAGTCCATCGTTAAAATGCAAAGGCGGAATTTTCCTAGAAATCTGTGTGTTACGTTTAACGTGTTTATAAATAGCGCTCATGGTCCCCTCCTGCAGGATCTTGTGTTCCATGAGCGCTATTTAATCACATGCTCCTTCCACATCGATTTTAATTTTACTCTGCTCGTCTTATATAACTCGATGTTAGTCTCACTATTTCCATGCTTAAGGCGTTTCCAAAGCTTCTTTTTGAGAGCGGTTTGCTTTTTTATTGCACGAGGTATACTATGGGTTTTATTATTTCTCTTTCGAACAAATTCGGTTGATTTACTCACGTGGACGGAAATAATATCAATAAATGAATTCCATTTGTTTTCTACAGTATTCAATTTGCTGAGACACGAGTCCCAGCAAACATTTTTAAAGTTTGCACGCAAATTATCAAAATTTATTCTTTTAAAGTACTTTATTTCTTCTCTTTTTTCGGATGTGTTATTGCAATTGATGCAGAAGGTTACCGTATTGTGGTCACTAGTACTAAAGTGTTCCACAACATCGGTGTCGAAAATAGCTCTTTCGTTATCGACCAATAAAAGGTCCAGAATGTTATTTAACCTAGTCGGTTTTGTAACAAGTTGGTCGAGGCCTAGATCCATGATACAGTCTAAGAAAATTTGTTGAGTATCATTTGAGGAGGAGAGATTTTTCCAGTTTATGTAAGACATATTAAAATCACCAAGGACCAAATTAGTGATTAATGGATCCATGTTGGATCGAAGATAATTACATATACCGTCAACCTGTACTTTATCCCGACCATGTGGTACATAGCAACAAGTTAATTTAATTTTATGAGCGAAAAGGACGACGCTAATAGCCTCAGAATCACTTGAAGACGCAACGGAACCCAACTCAATCGTGTCGCGTACAAAAACTGCGACACCCCCACCACGACCGTTACGGTCCCTTCTAAAAACA
Source organism: Lithobius niger (assembly GCA_023313725.1). Classification (NCBI taxonomy): domain Eukaryota; kingdom Metazoa; phylum Arthropoda; class Chilopoda; order Lithobiomorpha; family Lithobiidae; genus Lithobius; species Lithobius niger. The sequence continues at coordinate 20,397 of JAHWFP010140679.1, read as the reverse complement.
AAGAAGGGCAAGCCGTGGACCAGCATTGCGTCAGAGATGGTGCCATCGAACCATGTCTCCACTACTACAACGATATCATAGGTTGGTTTAGATAGAAGGTTACGCAATTCAGGCAATTTCCCAACCGCACTCTGTGCATTAATTAAGCAACCCGAAACATCAAGATTCCTGGTTAGCACATCACCACAGTGTGAAACTGGCTGTACATTGGTTTGAACATAATTTTGTAAGTTGAAGCCTGCATTGTCTGGTGTGTTACATTTCGACTGATTGCCCTGGACAATCGAATCAGAAACTGTACCACTATACCACTTGAAATAAGTTTTGTGCAGTGGGACAATTGGACATACATTATGTCGATTAGAAATTAAAAGTTTTCCTCATACGAGTAAAAGCTGTCACGAGAGTCAAATTTCAAGCGGTGTCCCTCAGGGATCCGTTTTGGGACCCCTGCTTTTTGTAATTTTTATTAGTGACCTTACGTGCTATAATCCCTCTGTCCGACACTTCAAATTTGCCGACGATCTCAAGATCGAGCAATAATATTGTCAGTATCCAGGACGCCGTGGCTCTGTCATCTGAGATCAATATTGTCTACGAGTGGGCTTTTTCTTGGCAACTACCATTATCGGTGCCGAAATGTTCTACATTTCACATTGAGTGAAATAACGCCCAGTGGCTTTATAATCTCGAAAACTCCCCATTGCCACACGTGACTACCATTCGGGATTTAGGTATCTGGTTCACTGCAGACCTCAAATCTTCTTTTCACTGCCATAAGATCTGCAGCCTCGCCTTCCGCCGCCTGGCCATTGTCAATCGCTGCTTCACATCTGGTGACTTGGACACCAAAGTGTGGGTCTTCAAAGTATTTGTTAGGCCTATATTGGAGTACGCCAGTCCTGTTTGGTCGCCATATTTACTAACGGATGTCGACCTTCTTGAGTCCGTTCAACGTAAGTTTACACGCAGTCTTCCCTCCTTGCGTAACTTATAGGCTGGTAAGAGACTACGTAAACTTCACTTGGAGCCCCTTGAGCTGCGCAGGGTACATGCTGATCTTCTGCTGAAGTTCAAAATTTTGAGGGGCTTTCTTTCAGTCGATTTGCCTCTCTTCGAGCTGAACCCCCACACGTCAACAAGGGGCCATTCTTTAAAGCTTCGTCATCAACCTTCCAGATTGGACTGCAGACGTCATTTTTTTGCACTTCGGGTTGTCCCAGCTTGGAATTCTCTCTCGGAAGAAATGGTCTCTGCTACCACAGTTGCTGGATTTAAACGGCTTTTACAAAAATTCGATTTCTCTGCTCTGTCACTACGAACTTATTAGCTTGTTCTGGTTTGGTTCTACTGGAGTTTTTTTTCTTCCTCATTGTTGAGACTGGTGTCAGTGGTTCTTTTACCCTTCCATTTCCTGATCACCCATTATGGGTCGGTCAAACATATATTATTATTATTATTATTATTAAGAAACAAATTCTTCAAGAAAACTGCACTTTGTGAGGTTAACACAACCTCCGGTGTACTTCATGTTCGGAGTAACTTTTTAAAAGGAGTGCCACCTGAAACCTGTCCAAAAACTTACATGGCGGCTATTTTGTTTTTAAAATGGCCCCCATGAAATAAAATATTCAGAATTATACTAATAAATTACTTGCTGTTAAGGTCTGCCGACTTAAAAAAAATGCTCTAAAAAAAGTGCCTGGATTCCACATGACAAGATATCCAAAATGGCGGCAAAATGTAAGTGTTTTCATAATTTTAAAACATACTTGTAGAACAGAGGAATATTTGAATTAGTACGAAAAAACGTGACTACGTTTACACTGACTAGTAACTAGCAAAGCACCAGAACAAATCCATAGATTAATGTAGTATTGTGTTCATATTTGTTTCTCTTTGCGTAGCACTGCATTTTTCTTCTATTCGCCGTCAGTTACATCTGTCAGTTGATGTGGTACCAGTTCTAATTAAGATGAATTGATTACTTAGGCTTAGATATCAAGCGGAGATGTATAATACCCTACAATGGTAATTAAAATGATTTATTTGAATTAGGAGCTACGAAGTTTATCACTACTGTAGTGTTGTGCTTTAACATCTATTTACCACACGTTACATCTTTAAACTTCTGCAGTTGCCATTCTAATTAAGATAAATGAATGCAATTAGGCTTGTATCAAAGAACGGATGTATATTTTAGAATGAAGGTAATTCAAATTGCTTATTATTATGGGATAAGCTACAAAAGTTTAGCTATGATGTTGTCCCATGCAGTTCTTCAATTCTCCGCATGTACTTCTTTAAAGCGATGCAGTTGCAGATCTAAGTAAAATAAATGGATGTATTAGGCTTAGACATCACGTTGATACGTATATTTTCCTACAATTGCAATTAAAACGATTTATTTTAATTAGGAGCTAAGCTATGGCAGTTTATCTATGTTGTAGTTCTGTGCATATTGCATCTTTTACCACAAGCTACATCATTAAACTGCTGCAGTGGCCATTCTAATTAAGATAAATGGATGTAATTAGGATTATATGAATGATGGAGATGTTTATTTTGGAACAAGGGTACTTAAAACGATTTAGTGTAGTTAGGAGCTTAGCTTATGGCAGTTTATCTCGTTGTAGCACTGTGCTTTTTACATATATTTACCACAGTTACATATTTAAACTTGCTGCAGTAGTCGTTCCAAATAAGGTATACGGATGTAATAGGGCTCACACGTAAGATGAAGATGCTTATTTTCCTGCAAGGGTAATTAAAAATACATCCATTAATCATAATTAGAACTGCCACTGCATTATTTTAAAGATATAACTTGAAGTAGATTGAAAAAAGCCTGCAGCCACAGCAAAGATAAGCACTTGGAACTTATCCTCTAATTTCGATAAACCGTTTTTGTTGCCTTTATTCGAATATACATTTTCGCCACCTTTAATGTAATCCTAATTACGTCTATTTATCATAATTAGAACTGCCACAGCAGCACTTTTAAGATATAACATATGGTGAATTAAAGAAGAAAGTATGGGGCTACATCATAGGTAAACAATTGTAGCTTATCCATTAATTACGATAAACTGTTTTAAAAACCTTTGTTCGAAAAAATACATCTCCATCTTTCATCAAAGCCTAACTATATTCATTTATCTTAATTATAACGGATACTGCAGCAGTTTAACGATGCAACTAGACGTAAAGCACAGCGCTATACAGCGCAGATAATTACAATAAATCGTTTAATTACCCTCCAAAATATACATCTACATCATACATCTAAGCCTAAGTTCATCCATTTATCTTAATTAAAACGGCTACCATACTGCAACAGTTTAACGATGTAACTTGTGGTAAACAGGCACAAAATGTACAGCACTACAACGTTCATAAACAGCCGTAACTTATTTCCTAATTATAATTAATCGTTTTAATTATCCATGTTGGAAAATATACATTGCCACTTGACATATAAGCCTAATACATCCATTTACCTTAATTGGAACTGCTGCCACATCACTTTAAAGATGTAACTTACGATGATTGAAGAAAAATGCAGTGCCATGCCATAGAGAAACTGCCTCAGCTTAGCTCCTAATTGTGAACACACTACACTACATTGCAGATTTTACCTGGTATTTGCTAGTTATTAATTATTGGAAACTAACTCACGTCTTTGACCAATAACTTAAATCTGCCTCAACTTAGTACCTAATAATTATATTTTAAAATTATGAAAAACACTTGAATTTTGGTACCATTTTGGCGCCATTTGGATGTCTCATCGTGTGGAGTCCTGACAACTATTTAGAGCATTTTTTCTTTTAATTTGGCAGACCTTAAACCTAGGCATTGACACCAAACTATATATTAGTATGATTTTGAATGTTTTTGTTGTATTACAGCCATTTTAAAAACAAAATGGCCTCCATGTTGGTTGTTGGACAGGTTTCTGGTGGCACCTCTTCATAAAAGTTTATCATGGGTGTGGACATGAAGTACATCAGAGATGGTTTTATCCTCACAAAGTACAGTTTTTCTTGCTCAACCATACAACTAGCCTTAACTTGCTTACTTTGGAAAATCGTAGGAAAATAGCCATACTCCAACTGCTCCACAAGATCTATCACAGAACACCATTGTTGATCCGGTAGTCCGTTTAAAACAGCCCTACTACTTAGGAAGACATGACCATGAGAATAAGCTGGCTATTTGGCAACCCAGTAATGACTACTTCAAGAACTCGTTCTACCCACGTACTGTCATCAACTGGAAAAATTTACTGCACGACTGTGTTGGTGTAAAAAATGTTGATTCCTTTGCGAAAAGGCCGAGGCAGCATCTTCTGTAGTTGTTTCTCTCTTCTGTTTTTGATATGTATTCTTGTGCATAAATTTTATGTTGAATTAAATTAAATGAAACTATTAAGGCACGACCTCACAAAGCAACCATTACGTTTTACCAGGAGCTTATAAAGAGTGCACTACAAAATATTCTATTTAAAAGCACTACTACTACTATTTAAAAATATCCTGTGTCTGATCATAGCTCAGTCAGTTAACTGTAGCTTATAAATTTAAGAAGGTATATTGTAGGTGAAAATATAAGAACCAACTGAATTATTTATTTTTAAGATAGTGGCTACAATTTAAAATATTGAAAGAATCACGAAGTGATACTCTCTTTCGCACCAACAGACGACTTTTAGGTCACGCCACCAAACTGAAGTACCAACGTGCACCGCGAACCTCGTGTGCAACGTGAGCAAGAGTGACTCAGGTAGAGTACTTTGATGCCCGAGTTGATGCCCAAGTGAATGCGCGATCGAATCCCAAGACTGACTCAAGTACGTACAAGACTTAAAATGTAGCAGTCTGAATATGTGAAAAAAGGTACCTCTGGACAGCAAGGGACAGCCACCTTTTGACTGAAATATGCCTAGGAAGAAAGAGGTAATCAACTTTTGATTAAAATATGCCTGGGAAGCAAGGAACAGTCATCTTTTAATTATTATAACGGTCAAACATTAGAATACAATGAATCAGAATTCTTTGCTCTTTGCTCTCTCGTACAACTGCTATGTCCTTGTTAGGTGTTTCACTGATTTTAAGGATTTAGGTTTTTTTAAGGCAGCCTTACATCTTGCTCATTATTCACAGCAAAATTTGTGCATTAGTATAAAGGTGCTAAGATGGTAATTACTGATGTTGTGAACCCTTTTCTTTACAGTAATAATTTAAACATTAAGTTCTATTACGATAACGGTTCGTACGCATGGAGAAAGCAACGGAACTACTACAACCAACCATCAGGGCACAGAAACCATGGTCTGCGTGCACAACATGGAAAACTCTTCAACAAGTGTGGCATACTAATTTAGTATATAACACAGCCAAGTTGATAAAATTACGGGATCCAACAGTAGATTAATATTATCAGGAGTGTGTAAACCCGGATTAACAAAGCTATTAAAACACGCGACCCATGTGTGGTTCTCGCGATCACTCTAAAATGGGCAAATGACTTGCTACAAATTTCACTAGCGCTACCCCAAGCTCGTTGGTCGCTGTTTGAACTATTAAATTCGGCAATGAAGTCAAACTCAATTATACCACAAGATTTATTACGCAATATTTATCTTCTTAAATTAGAATAAAAAATGTTTTTTTTATATTTTTAGACGGCAGGTTTCAACTCAAGTCAATCTTATCTTTTTTTGTACAGCCGCCCACTCGCTTGGTATTTGCGTTAAAATCGTGGCGAGCGTTAGAGGTGGGCACGGGTCTAACTTTTGGGAACCGTAATTGCCCGCATTTAACGAAACTGGAACTGACCCGCAACACACCGCAACGTCTGAAGTGACAACCGAACCACCCCGAAACCGCAAATGTGTGCTATAATAAAACCCGACCCGACACGAACGTGATTTACCCGCGGTTAACAAATCTAATAATAAAGACATTGATTACAAAAAAAAATGTTGGATACAAAAGAAAGCCACACGAAGGCATTGTTATAATTCAACAAACACCATTCTTTATTTGATTTTTTGTTGTTCGTAAGTATTTTTTTTAGTTAGTTAAAAATAGGTTTTAAAAAAATCATGATAGCGTGCATCTCTTCCTCCTCCCCAAGCGTGCAATTGCTGTTCTTACGGTTTAATTTGCTATTGACGCACACTGAAGCTTTGGTCTTGCATTATCTACTTCAATTGGCCTTGCATTCACGTAGTGGTGAAGGTGAATCAAGGAAAAAAAGTGTGATGTATGAGGGTGGCTGTCATACACTAGTGGGTTGAACTAAGGCATAGTTCGGAATAGGGAACACTGTGTTGTTGGCTAACACTTGAAGGGCACCTTTAATCAGGAAGGTACAGCCTTTATATAAGGTATGTCACATGACATGTAGTCATGTGATAATAGTATGGCAACAACATTGTATGGATAGACTGCAGTTAACTATGGAGGTATATTAAGCTGTGAATAGATTTACATTAGGACTTAAAGGGTTACCAATGTGGTGCCTCTATGACGACATCACAATACAACCAACTAATAAAAAAAATTCTTAAGTCTAGCTGAAAAATAAATATGTATTATTTTGAAGACATGAATTTTTTATTAGTCACTACCTACTTTAAGTTGTATTTATTAGGTAGAAAATGTGTCGCTTTCAAAGATAAACTAACATTTTGTGAAAGCTTGTAACCCCCCTTAACTCGACAAAATATTTGAAATTTGATGATGCTTGAAAACTGGCACCATGAAGTCCATTTGGTTTGTTTTCCTTTTATATTTCAAATCTGGCTTGTGATAGATAATTTCGAATAAATTCCGGTAGTGTTTCCTTCTTTTTGCTTTTTGATTAACAACTGCTGTTTACAACGGAGTTGATTAGTTGCAAACATCTGCCTGGTGAGTACATCTGTTAGTTTGTTACAGATGAGGTTAGCTCACGCCGGAGGCTGTTTTAGCTCCCAAAGCAAATGTCCGGTTATGAAGGAAATATTTACATGAAGGTAGAAAAGAAACATGTTTTAAAACCGAGGAATCAATTTTCCTCACGAAGAAATGAAAACACTACATGTTACCAACCATAGGCACAATTTAAAATTTACAAGGTTAATCCCCTGCACAAATAACTAATCCGAACACATGGTGCGAGTGCCGCACAAGTTAAAAAACAACCCCCAATTGGGTTGACGGAGAACGGATTACGAACACTAATATTAGCCTACGATTATTTATTAAATATTGAGCTTGTCCGGAGCTCCTTTCATTCGCTTCGAACGACCTGATGCTATTGGAGGCTGCACTGCATCATCTGCACGTGGTGAAGATGGTGCAACCTTATGCTTTCTCTGTTGGCTTTTCACCTTAGCAGGCACTGACGGTTTAGCAGGAGACTGCTTTGTTAATAAAGGAGGCTCCAGGCCACCTGTGGCTCCAATATCTTGCTGGGAGGTGCTGAAGTTTTGCGACATGGCCTGATCACTGGGAACAATGACATCATCGGACTCACCCACTGGCTGTGTGAGGGGTGATTTCGATTGATTGTGCTGACACCTGGTGTCGCAACTCGTAAATTGTCAGGTGAGGTGCTTTTAATTGGTGTTGACCACTGCCTGGCAACAGTGAAACACCGTGATTGGCCCACGGACTGCTGCCGACAATTTGAATGCTCGTGAATCACCTGATCGTGACGTGATGTACCAACAGAATGCCGGCTACCGCTTCTTTGAAACTAAGTGTTTTTCGAATTAATGCCTTTAATATTTATGCCAAAATTAACAGAATTTTTTGCTGGATTATGTGTAACACACATAATCCAGCAAATAATTCTGTCAATTTTGTCGATTCTGCCAATTTCTGTCAATTTATGGTGACAATTCTACGGCATCGACGGAATCGATTCTAGGGCGCAATTGATCGCGATGTTTACACATTTCTACAAGTTCTTCAGTAAGTACACTATAGATTAAATGTGACAGTTTCTGCTTGATAGACCCCCTCGACCACAGCTTAGGGTTAGTTTTGATATAGTCACGATACCAGATTTAATCGCCAACTTGATAGTTAACGGACGCACGATGTTGAGTGCTTTTAATTGGTTTTTGTTGATTTATTTTTACAACAAACACAGGGTTAGGGTATAGCAATCCAATCTGGATTTTAATTCACGGTTGAAGAATAATTTACCAGGTGTAGCTTGGGTAGTAGAACTTATCGTGATTCGTGACGATAATAGGTATGCATTTATATTTTCCTGGATTGAGGATCCGTCCCGTCGAGCAGCTTTATAGACCCGTTTTAAAATTTCGGACATAAATTTCTGCTAATCAGTTAACCCACGGCGTGAAGGCCGTGCCTGACAGATGTTGAATTCTGTTAACCGTTAACCATGCTTTAAACTCTCTACAGGTCCCCTGTGGGCCATTGTCGCTAACTAAGGAATCCATCAGCCCGTATTCGGCAATGTGGTTATTCAGAATATCAATAACTTTAGCTGAAGTGGTAGTTTTCATTTTACGCACGAACGGAATTTTACTGTGTGCATCCAGTAGGATTAGAAACCTGAAATTGTCCAACGGTCCTAAGAAATCAGCGTGATATCTAGAATTTGGATTTTGTGGATACTCCCAGGTATGCTTGGGTCCTGCAGATTGAGTATCCTTAAATTCTTGGCAATTAGAACACGATTTAACTTTGGTTTCGATATCTGCATCAATAGAAGGCCACCACACCTTAGACCTAGCCAAGCTCTTTAATTTAACAATACCAAGGTGTGAGTTGTGCAAATGTTTCAAAATTTGATGTCTTAAAGCTGTCGGCACGACGATTCTGAATTCCCAAAAAGAAGTGTCACTTTCAATCGAGATTTCATTGCGGCGTGTGAAGTACGGCTGCACGTCAGGATTATCACACACCTCAGGCCAGCCGCGATTAACGTAACGGTATACTTTAGACAATAATTTGTCACGCTTGCTTTCCATAACCAAAACTTCGTTTAGCACTGGTAAGTTAGATATGGTTTCCAACGCTAGTATATTGTACTGTTCTTTGGCCTCTTTAAACTCCTGCGCAAACTTACGGTAATCTATTGAAAAATGTACAATACCTCAATCTCACCCAAGCCTAGCGAGCTAGTTTCGAAGCATCTAACGTATGTCATTATTGCGGAAAACCCTTCCCTGTTTTTGTTTGAAGAACAACCCTCATGTTAAGGTTAGGCATCACTGCCACATTAGCGGAAAATTTAAAGGAGCCGCTCACTCACAGTGTCATCTTAGCGGGAGAGAATGAAGAACCATCCCCTTTGTATTTCGTAATCTAGAAGGCTACGATATGCATCTTTTAGTACCCGCTCTGCACATATTCAATCGGAAAGTCGACGTTATCAGTCAGAACGCCGAGTGGTTCCAGAGTATGATGATCACAGGGTTAACGAGCGGTACAAGTCTTCGATTTATAGACAGCTTGAATTTCTTGAACGTTTCCCTAGATACTGCGGTCGCGAACTGCAAATTTAATGGATTCCAGATTCTCGAGGCAGCTTTGGACTCGGGGTTAAAATCTGCCTGGTTCGTCGAAGGAATGACTAGAGAGAATGCTATAGATCTCCTGACCCGGGAAGGTGTTTATCCGTACGAATTTGCGAGTGACATGTCCGTTTTTGATAAAGAAGAGCTCTTAACCTCTGGCTCAAGGTGAGAGTTAAAAAATTTGGTTACTACCACGAGATTTATCAGATGACCAATGTTTTCCTCCTTGCGGACATTTTTGAATACTTCAGAAGCTGTACCTCCAAACCAATAAATTAGACCCGTGATACTACATCAACGCCCAGGGTTTCAGTTGGGCCGCACTCTTGAGAATGTGCGAACCGAAATTGGAACTGTTCACTCACGTTAGTAAACACAATCTAGCATTTTCCGGCTAGGTTTCGTTTGTATGTAAGAGGTTCTCCGAAGCTAATAACAAATACCTGCCCGGTTTCAACCCTAACGAACCTTTCCTATACATCATATACTTGGACAAGAACTTGTACGGTTTTGCCATGAGCGCTCCTCTCCCCAACGACGAGTTCTGGTACTTGATGAAGGACGAAATCCAGAGCTTTTGACATAGATGCCGTGCCAGACAATGCAGCCATTGGGTATATACTCAAAGTAGACCTGGAGTACCCTAGCGAACCACACGACGCCCATGATTACTCGTTAGCTCCCAAAAATATCGAGATTGAAGAAGATCTAGTTTCCCCCAACGCGAAAAAAACTGGCTAAAGATATAAATCACAAGATCAGGTCATCCTCTAAGCTCACTCCAAATATTCGGCACAAGAAAAAGTACGTTCTCCACTACTGGAATTTGAAATTTTAACTATCAAGTATTAGGTCTTCGCCATATCCGAAAGGTCTTGGCTTTCAACCAGAAACTTTGGATGGAAAACTATATAGCTTTCAATGCCACAATACCGCTAAAAGACAACAATCAACTACTCCGTTCGAAAAGGAGTACTTCAAGCTGTTAAATAAGTTGGTTTTGGCAAGACGTTGGAAAACAAACAAAATTGGTTCTCCTTGAAATTGTGCACTGATGCTAAGAGAGCCGTAAAATACACCACCCAACCTCGTGCAGATTCTTTCAGGATCTTGAACGAAAACTTGGTGCAGATTAGCCGCCGAGATGAGAATCGTATTACTGCAACTTGTCCATGTACTCCGGATTCAGCATTCTAGAACTATCAAAATTGTTCATGTTCGAGTTTCTTACGAGTACACTCGACCCAAGTATGGTGTTCGGTCAAGATTAAGTCAAGATTAAGTCAAGTCAAGATTAAGGTAACTAGTTGTCGACTTACTTCTGTTAACAAATTATTTTGCTTACTCATAACATATTAATGAGATTGACTCCCTAATTCTTCTTTTAAAATCATGGTGGAACAATACAAAAAAGTAGTTACATTTGCGTGCAAAAATTGTTAGCTAGAATTTACCTCGAAAGCAGAAATTCAAACACATTTAAAAATGTGCAAAATACGCCAGATTGGAAAGTTTAAAATCACTCCGACGTATTGTCACGTATGTAGAAAGTATTTTGCTCCAAACATGAAACGAATGATCAACCACCACATCATTCGACACAGTCTCACTCTGGCCGAAGATGAATAATGATACTCCAAAAGGAAAAAAATGTATTACGGTTTTTTATGGATCTGTTTTTTTAAGACTGCTAATATTATCCGTCCAACTATTATACTTCAGGTCGTAGCCCTTCCATTTAACGAAATAAGCATTTCCCATTTTTTTCTTTCTTACTGCGTAGCACTTCTACTAAAACAAATCTGGAACTACAGTTTTTTTGAATTTCCTGTTCATAGAAACCACTCAGCACCACTTCACCCAACTCATCTTTTTATAAGATAAGTAACCAGTTCAGTTTTTTGCACTTTGCGTATCGTGAAAACTTCGTTAGTAAAATTTTGCAAATACCCTTTATCAAAAAATTTCTTAACTTTATTTCTTAACTAAATTTGGGCTTTTTGGACGATTGTTTTGACTTAATTCTCAGCAACGATTCGTGATGTCTGGTTACTTCCCTCAGTTTTAATTTAGTTGTGGAGTGAACTGTGTCATTGTACCATGAAACTAGCTCATGGATAATGTGTATCCACTGGTATGTCCCTGCTGGGTGAATCGTTTCCACATTTGTGTTTTCAGCGTTCTGTTGAAACGTTAGACAATGCTCCCTTTCTTCTCAAAGTAGGTAGAGTGCATGTTGATGTTGTGATGCTTAAGAAATGCTTTGAAGTCTTTATTGTAGAATTCGCTACCTAAATCGACTTGTAAATTTTTAGAGGGGGTCGTTCCTTCGAGTATTTTCTTAAAGGCTTCCGTAACGTCTAGGCCTGTTTTAGATTTAAGTAGAATGGCCCAAGAAAACGTGGACATGACATTAATGCAAGTCAGTAGATAGTTAAATCCTTTATTTACGTTAGAGTAAGGTATAATCCACCCAAAACCAAAACTGGTAAGAGAAGCCGCCAAGTTTACAAAAAGGGTCGGCCTTTCAAAGTAGTGATATCATTCAACCAGGGAAAGGCCGCCAAGGTTAATCCTATTAGCCAAGTTAATCACACCTACTAATAGTTTGAAGGTTAAATGAAAACTAGAACTTTGCTACTGGCGGTAGCAATCTTCAAGTTTTCATTTAACGTCCAAAGCATTATTCGGTGCGATTAACTTGGCTAATAGGATTAACCTTGGTGGCCTTTCCCTGGTTGAATGATATCACTACTTTGAAAGGCCGACCTTTTTTGTAAACTTGGCGGCTTCTCTTACCAATTTTGGTTTTGGGTGGATATCACGACTTTCATAGGCCTGTGAATGTACAAAAAATCCCACGGTGTAATTGTCACCCCTACCTTTTTTTTCTGGAGGTATTTTATTGTATGAAAGTTCTCATTCATAATTTTCACATTTGCTATTGTCATTCCAAATAAATTAATAACAAGCGTGACAGTATGGTAATTGCAAGGACCTAATCAATTCCTTTCGAATAAAGATACCCTGTGTTTTATTGAACCAGTAATGAGAAATTTATTCGGGTCGTGGGGCAGATAATTCATTTTGAATTCGCGTACCGTAAAAAAAAACGATTTGGATTTGGTGGGAAAAAAACGATTTGGATTTGGTGGGAAAAAAACGACCAAACCTTTGCAATAAAAGATACTCCGTCTCTTAGTGAACCACCTTTTGCAACAACAATGACTTCTGACAATTAGGTACTGAAACGATAAGCGTGTCTAAGCGTGATAAGCGTGATAACTTAAGCATGTTATAATCTACTGTTGGATGACAATACAAATAATGGTTACAACTATAATTTTGCACTTACAAGTCACTTCAGGACCACATGCTTCTAGCTGCAATCCCCATTTTAAAAAAAGGCACTTGCCCATATGACGGTTTACCTGTCTGCTGAAATTTAGATCTGGCAACTTTCCCTAATCAGTTGTAGATGTGTCGTTATACCCTATGAGAATTAACATGGGAGCCTGCGGACTAGTTACTAGTTACTAGTCACCAGTAATACAAATCAACGTTACTGAGGACACTTTCTCTCCATGAAGGACACGTTCCCACATTTTCGTGTTGAGTTTTTCTTTGTTACTAGACCTAAGATACCTGATTCGAACGATTTGCAAAGATTTCTACCGCATGGGGAGTTTACACCAGTATGCTGAAATCACGTATAAGTTGGTTTCAGTTAAAAGACACAGTCTGCTAGTGAGCCGCCATCTGACAACAATTACACTCTCACAATTAAGCTCTAACAATTAAGCTCCAACAACAATAAAACGTCTACTTGGCGGTGACTAGCGTGTGTCTAGATTTCCACCAAGTCCACCTGCCATAGATCATTTAGGCTCAGCACAATCACTTTCTATGTTGGTTTGTGGAGTTCGTTTATGAGTTGATCCATTTTCTTTTTTTTCCCACCCTTTCCGAGCTTGAGTTTTGTCCCCTTGATTTTTTTGACGATTGCCACAGCTAATTTTTCTCTCCAAGTGTTTAGTGGTAAAATACAATATTCGGTTTTATATATATAATCCCACTTCCGGTCACCTGATAAAAGTGGGGGTAATAATGCACTTCCCATCACCTGATGAAAAATGGGGGGTAATGGCGTCTCTTCCATTTTACGTCAATCTGGAGAGGGGGGAAAAGTGGTTTTTACTATCTCTTTTCCAGTTTTCATCGATCTGGAGGAGAGTGGTAAAGTATTTTTTGCTTCCTCCTATGATGTCAATTCCGGTCACGTGATCAAAGTGGGGGTAATGATGCGCTTCCGGTCTTATGATGAAAAGTGGGGACGTCACTTCCGGTTTTTTGTCAATCTGGAGGAAGGTGCCTTTTGTTACCTTTTATTTATTTTTTTTGTCAGTCTGGAGGAGGGTGGGAAACTGCTTTTGCTATCTTCTATGACGTCACTTCCGATCACGTGATCAAAATGGGGGTAATGACATCACTTCCGGTCACGTGATAAAAGTTAGGGTAATGATGCACTTCCTATCATCTGTTGAAAAGTGGGGTGTCATTTCCATTTTCCGTCAATCTGGAGGACGGTGGAAAAGTGCTTTTTACTATCTGTTTTCCGGCTTTCATCTATCTGAAAAAGGGTGGGAAAGTACTTTTTGCTTCCTCCTATGATGTCACTTCCGGTCACGTGATCAAAGTGGGGGTAATGATGCACTTCCTGTTATATGATGAAAAGTGGGGACGTCAGTTCCAGTTTTTCGTCAGTCTGGAGGAGGATGCCTTTTGCTACCTTTTTTCGTTTTTTGTCAATCTGCAGGAGGGTAGGAAAGTTCTTTTGCTATCTTCTATGACGTCAGTTCCGATCACGTGATTAAAGTAGGGGTAATGACTTCACTTCCGTCGATCTGGAGGAGGGTGGGGAAGTGATAAGGATGGGTAATGACGTCACGGGGGGGGGGGTAGTGACTATGACGTCATTACCACCACTTTATAGTTTTCATCGATCTGGAGGATGATAGAAAATGCTGTTTGGGAATTTTTCCGTCCTTTTGTTACCTCCCAGTTGATAGGACGCAATAACTACATCGTGTTGCTAGACAAAACTCCCAAGTCTGTAAAGTTTTGTTGTATCGTCCTCTTTTCATTTTCGGTTATAATGTCTATCTCCTTCAATCCCCCAAGAATTTGCATAATTTCCTCTTCATGATCAACTCTTTCCCTCAACAATAATCCTACCAAGACTCTCAGCCTATTCACTAATGCATTTGGGTTGTTGTAATCTACTTCATCAGGCTCTGTTTCGTTCAACCATGATTCTTTCAACTCCAAATTATTCGGCTCGTACGACCTTGATTCATTCATTCGCGATTCGTTCGTCCTAAATTCGTCCAGTCCCGATTTACCCGACCCAGGTTCTTTCGACCTCGATTCTTCCTATTCATTCGACTCCGTATCATCCGACCCCGATTCGTTCGACTCCGATTCGTCATAATCTTTTTCATCTTCCATTTCTTCCAGCCAACCACTTTTCCTTCTTTATTTCCTCCCAAATTGGTTTGATAACATGCACGTACTTGTAACCACGATTCGATTTGGGCTTTCCAAAGTAGGGGTCGTAATTTCAATATAAGGCATTACTGTCTTTCAGAATCGAGCCGTATGATGCCAAGACTTTGGAATCGTACGTTTCGTACTGCAAGATTTTTTGAGTCAGTAAACTCCATAGCTGGTTTCTTCTGCGGTACTTTTTTCCTTCCAACACGATGTCGTTCTCCCGTATTTTGATAGTTTTGTTACCAATCATGAGGTCTCCCGTGTCCATGTTGTACCTCAATCCGAACACATATTCGTTTTCTTTCGGCATTTTTAAAAATCTATGCAAATAATTTCTCGAAGTCTCCCCCAATCTATGACTCTTCAAAAGAGCCTTTAAAGAATGAAACGATGCTGGAGGAACTCATCTCACACCCGATGGAGGGGAGCTGATCCGT
The DNA here is from genome assembly GCA_023313725.1 of Lithobius niger. NCBI lineage: Eukaryota > Metazoa > Arthropoda > Chilopoda > Lithobiomorpha > Lithobiidae > Lithobius > Lithobius niger. The sequence goes on along the minus strand of JAHWFP010140679.1, from coordinate 4,860 downwards.
TTTGATGCATTTGGGACGTCATCCTTGTGTTTCTGTTTTTTATGGTTGACTTCCACGTCATCTTTCACATCATCTTAAACACTATCTTTCTCCTTCACGAGGGTGATACTTTGTAACGGTCCAATAATGCGTCGCTCATTTTTTTTTTCCCGTACAGGCGCTCTAAACTTTTTTATCAATTTCTTAATCAGATCTGAATATTTATCTTCCATTTTCTCCTTTTTTTATATAAACGATAATGAGGATCTAAACTTTCACTCGAGTGGTTGTTTTCATCACGATCTACACTCGTTTTCTTACCTCATCTAAGGTGTTGATCGAGTATAAATCCCACTCAAAATATGAATGTTATACACCATTTACTCACACATTGGTGTTTTGGCTACGATTTACACCCATTAATACTCTGTTTCATGAGAGTAAAGAACCTATTGGGAACCTTAAATACTAATGGTGAACGTATTATGTATGTTTTAAACTTGTTCCCACTACGATCTAACTTTTAAAAAATGAATGTTCTGGACCCTACACGGGAGTTACTACCAACCCATAAAGGGGAGTAACTGCCACCCCAGAGGGGAGTAACTACCACCCGAGGGGAGCCAGTAGTGGAGATTCCCTACTCATGTGGTACACGTACCCTGCCCAACTGCACCAGGGTTGGCAGGCCATGTGTTCGAGTCCAGAACTGCAGCTGGACTGAAATTTCCTCGTCTGATCTCGCCTTATATATGGCCCTCCTCAAAAAAACCTTTTTCTATTTTGGGAACCGTGCCAATTTTTTTATTTTTTGGAACTGTGCAAACTTAATTGGTGTGATGCATCATGGGAAATATTTTCCCTATATAAGGATAAATCCGACGAAGAAAATTCAGTCCAGATGCAATTATGGACTCACGGCCTCCCAGCCTTGGCGCAGTTGGGCAGGGCTATATGCGCCATATTAGAAGTTGCACATATGATATGGTGCATGTAGCCCTGCCCAACTGCACCAGGGCTGGGAGGCCGTGCGTTCAAGTCCAGAACTACATATGGCTTGAATTTTTGACGGAATTGACGTCATAACAAAAAGTGATGTCATAACAGGAAGTGACGTCATACAGGAAGTGATGTCAACAGGAAGTGGGTAGTAGGAAAATGCGATTTGGCAGACTCAGAGGACAGACAGACAAGATGGTCGCCCCCATGTGAACCGGAAGTGCCACCATTTTGAATGACGTCACATCCTGTCGGAAGCGGAATCGGAAATGCCTCCATCTTGGCCCGGAACCAAAAATGCCGCCATTTTTTCTAAGATGGCCCCCCCCCAGGTTTCAGTTTCAATTTCCGAAATTATTTAAAATGCCCATAACTTGATAACCATTGGTTCTAGAGTAAAACGGAGTAAAATTTGACCCCCATGCATGATACCCCGCCCACACTTGGCCTCACCTATCAGTTAGCCCGGTCAAAATTTATTTTGGCCACCAAAAAAAATAAATTGGCACAGTTCCAAAATCCGAAATTATTCCCGCAACTCAGAAACCGTCGGTCCTAGAGCGAAACCGTTCGGGATTTGACTTACTTAGGCCGTGCCCTACATGTAGCCCACCCCGGAAATCGGGTGCCTCGAATTTCGGCAAGTTGGCCCACCCTGATAACTCGAGAACTGTCAGTCTTAGAGCGAAACGGTTCGGGATGTGGGTTCCCCAGGCTGTACCCTACGCGTGATCCTCTCTACAAAAAAGGAAAAAAAATACACTTTCCTACCATCCTCCACATCAACAAAAACGAAAAAAGGTAGCAAAAGGCACCCTCCTCCATATTGATGAAAACCGGAAGTGAAGTCCCAACTTTCATCACATGACCGGAAGTGATGTCATTACCCCCATTTGGATCACTTGATCAGAAGTATCGTCATAGAAGAGAGCAAAAGCACTTTCCCACCCACCTCCATATTGATGAAGAATGAAAAAAGGTAGCAAAAGGCACTTTCCCATCCTCCTCCAGATTGACGAAAAATCCGGAACTGACGCCCCCACTTTTCATCATGTGATCTGAAGTGCATCATTACCCCCACTTTGATCACGTGACCGGACGTGACATCATAGGAGGAAGCAAAAAGTACTTTCCCACCTTCCTCCAGATCGACGAAAGCCGGAAAACAGATAGTAAAAAGCACTTTTCCACCCTCCTCCAGATTGACGAAAAATGGCAGTGACACCCCACTTTTCAACAGATGATCGGAAGTGCATCATTACCCCCCCCCCCCTTTTATCACGTGACCGGAAGTGACGTCATTACCCCCATTTTGATCACGTGATCAGAAGTGACGTCATAGAATATAGCAAAAGCACTTTCCCACCCTCCTCTAGACTGACAAAAAAATTAATAAAAGATAACAAAAGGCACCTTCCTCCAGATTGACAAAAAACCGGAAGTGACGTCCCCACTTTTCATCATAAGACCAGTAGCGCATCATTACCCCCACTTTGATCACGTGACCGGAATTGACATCATAGGAGGAAGCAAAAAATACTTTTCCACCCTCCTCCAGATTGACGAAAAATGGAAGAGACGCCATTACCCTCCACTTCTCATCAGATGATCGGAAGTGCATTATTACCCCTACTTTTATCAGGTGACCAGAAGTAGGGGTATATATGTAACCGAATATCGTATTTTAGCACTACTAGAGTGAGTGAAGGATCCTTACGTACTTTTCGAGCTTTAGGTATAAGAATTTTGTTGGCAATGTGCCATTCATTTAAATCAGAGCTTTTCGAGTAAGCGATATCGCGTCTTTACACGCCTCGTCCTGTTTATTTATTCCAGGGTCCCATCTAGCTAATCTCTCGTTTAGTATGGTTCCGGGCTCGCAGTATTGATATCCGGGTAAATGTACTTTTACCGGTAAATGGTCTATGATTTTATTTACGATTCCTTTCCCAGATTTGACAAAGGAAGCGTTTTTGCTCCCACACACATCACATAACATAACTTCCACACAAATCACATAACATAACTTCCATTCGTCTGTTATTTTTTGATATCGAAATAATAGAAGGTTCGGGTCGGTTAGAGGTATGGCATTTACATTTCACGCAGTACTTCATCTTGATCGCTTTCCTTTTTTACTGTATTTTTTTCATCGTAAACCTAAATTCTGGTAAGCGACATTTTTTTCACAAGCGGTGATGATGCGTCGTTGCTGCAATTCTGATAACATTTGTATCATCTCGTTCCTGTGGCCATCGTGCCCCGCACAGGTGGATCCATACAAAAGCCTCAATCTGCTGACCAGGTCATTGGGATCGTCGTAGTACTTGTAATCCACCATTCTAGCATACCCAGTTTTTTTACCACGCCAGTCCCCTTTTTCTTCGTTTTCATATCCTCCCAAATAAGTGCTATTATCGATGCATACTTGACACTACTATCAGATTTGGGTTTTCGAGTACCCGGATCATTGTTTTGATAGATGGCGTTGGTATTTTTCAAAAGAGTCGCGTAAGATATGTCTTGTCATTGGGAGAATACAAAGTTTCTTTCAAATCCTTAAAAACCAGCAAATTCCAAAGTCCTCGTCTTCCTAAATACTGACTACCACCGACCATTATGTCGTGCTCGAATATTTTTACACGTTTATTAGCGATGCTCATTTCTTCAGTGTTTATGATGTATTGCAGTCCGAAGACAGGATTGGTCTCTTTGGGATTTTCGAAAAATTTGAGCAGGAAATGTTTAGCCATTTGCCCTATGACTTGTCCGGTAACAGACTATCCAAAGATCTGAGGGTGGGATAATTTGGAATTTCTGGAGGTGTCGAAACGCGTGTTTTGAATTGCCGAAAGCACAGGGGTGACTTTTGGTCCTGTACTAGTAGATGCATATTTGACTCTAATAACCGGAGCCGTGGCTGCATTTTTAGATACAGTGAGAGAAATGGGAGGATCTCGCGCTGTCGGAGTCAAATGGTCGACAAAACTGGGGGTGTCAGCAATTTAAACATTTTGGTATTGTGGCATTGTCCCCTCATTTTCCCACCCCTCCTAATCATCCTCCTCCTCAGATTTTAAAGTTTTTACGGGAGTAACAATTTATTTATGTTTTGCTCGTTTTTTAGTTGGAAAGCCAGCAACTACTTTCAAACGACTCGCAGCGGGTGTTGGTTTCGCGATGGTTGGTTTCAAAGTACTGACAATGGGTTAACAAAATTCTTGTTAGCGTTCTTCTTGCACTCGCTCGTCCAAACGTTGATCCAAAAATGTTTTCTTTAAACATTTTTTGGGTTTTACGATTTCACGTTTCGTTTCCATGTTCTTTTTTCTTTTGGCTTCTTTTATTTACGAATGAAAATGAACGTTTATAACGTCGCTCGTTTAACGTTTTGTCAATAAAAAAAAACCCTTACGGATTGTCCCAACACGTTCTGCACAACTTCTTTAAATCTGTCCAAAGTCCATGTCCGGTCCGACATAATTTTCGGACAAATATTTTAGGTTTAAATCATCCACGGAAAATACGATTAATAAATTGGCATTATCTCTAACCACTTGTTTGGAAATTCTGGTGTAAGACTGACTGCATTAAAAGAAAGTCGTCATTCAAATTACGCCCTTGAGCGAGTAACGCTCTATGTTTTTTTGCTTGTCCAAAAGAACATCATCAAAAACCACGAGATTATGGACCTTGGAATCCAACTCTTCGGGAGGGATCAAATTGATATGAGAGTCGTGAAAACTCTCTATCTCCCGCCGTATGGTCCCCTCAATTTCGGAAAATGTAGACTGTAAAGCTTGGTATTTTGCGAAGCAAGCAGTCTGCATTAAAGACTGGCCTTGTGAGGAAACACAATACACTAGTCTGAGAAAGAAAGAA
>JAHWFP010140678.1:0-32327 GCA_023313725.1 Lithobius niger | reverse complement strand
CCCCCCCCCCCCCCCCCCCCCCCCCCCCCCCCCCCCCCCCATCGTACTGCATTGAGATTAAGGTTGATTATTAATTACACGCAATTCAGCAAACGTAACTCCCAGTTTCCCTCCACTGTCCAAATGGTTCTTTTTTCGTGGTCATAAAACTGAACCTTGATCGACGAAAACCGGCCCACCATAATATAGTCGTATTTTCCGCTCTTCTAACACCTTTCGCGAATTTCGACCGGATGAAGGTGTATACAGATATATCCTAGAAAGCGTACGCAGATATATAAATGAAGCAAGTCGCCGTACGTTTTATTGTAGTAGATATAGATACGAAATGCCTCGTATTCTATCCATACGACATACCTCTGCTAGATGTAGTTCCGCTATAGTTCCCAAGGGCGCGTTTATGGAACGACTCACCTTTGCATTCTCGCAGCTAGAGCTAGAAATCACCCGGAATTCCAACATGGCGTCGGTTTTAGCTCTAACGGTTCGCCACGAAAACAGTTAAAACGCGAGTTCAGAAACGACTGAGAAAATCGTTTTGACAGGAAGAATCCATATTTTATTGTCACGGATTAAAAGACTGCAAGGATTACGCAAATGACGTCCGATTTAGCTAATCCAGGTAGGGTCGTTACCATGGCAACGACTCATTTGCCATCACGATTAAATTCTAGATGCGAGAATGCAGATGCGAGCTGCTGCGTAAACGTAAACGTAAAGGCCTCTCCAGACAGAAGAAAATTTCGTGCGAAGCTATGCGTGACTTCGTGCCTACAAGGTCAAAATTGCAGCAATCGTGTGATTGGTGTTGCGTTAAGGACGAATATTGAAGTCTTTTTTACACCATACTGCGTCGGCGTGCAGCCGCGAGCAGCCAGTCTGGTTTGGGCTTAACTGTTGGCGCTGATTATTCCCTCTCTCTCCCGCCTACGAGACGTACAACACAGTTTCGCACACGTGATAATTTGGTATTGAGGCGCATACGTACGCTGATCATCGTCGAAAACAAAATTTCTTAAAATAACGCCGTAAATAATTAAATTTTTCTGTAATGCAAATTAATATTATCATAAAATTTCGTGTTCATTAATATAAATAGTCAGAGCGATGACGTCACGAAACCGAACGATCCCGAAGTTTTCCGTGCATTTTCCCGATGTAGCCTGTAACCGAACCTCGACCCACATTTCCCCCGAGGTTTTTCAACACCGCCACTGCCAATTTTTTTCTAAAATTTGCGAAGAGCACACGTATAACGCGACGTCATAACACTCCGTGTACTATGGACGACGGTTTCGCATTGAAAGACCTCGTTAGAGGTTAGCCAAGTTCAAATCTCAAACTCTATTCTGTAGAGCATAATTCATTTTGAGCTTCTACGCTGCAACTCGCCCACCTCCCTCGACTTTAAGTTCCTCGGATCATAACAGAACAAGTGTGTCTGGTTTTTGAGGGGATGTGGCTGAACCGATTTGCCTTTAGCCCCTTTTTGGGCACACCGCCACATTAATGCGACGTGTGACACGTGGAATTACAAACATACCCTTCAAGCCCATGTGAATGTGAAATTCTGGGTATGAGAAATGCCAAATAGTTTTTGCTTCGCGCAAACAGCGCCAACCGAAAGCAAGACGCCGCCGTAAAAGACTGTTGTTTCTGGAAAAGAAATTCCCCGCTGCAGATGTTCGTAAACTTTATAACGACCACCACACCTGCACACTTGCGCGCAAGACAACAGATAGCAGCCATTTTTGAACGGTAGAAAGCTATTGAACGTCAGTATCGAGGACTACGTCGTTCGTGGGTACGTGTTTATTAATTATTGTTAATCACATCCGCTCGTGCATTATGAACTGAAGAGGTCGATTCCAAAATTGTTGTGAAGTTCAAATGAAAGCGGGGGGGGGGGGGGAGGAGGAAGGTGACTAGGGGAGGAGCATGCGCAATGTGGACTGTGACCAACGTATGAAATAATTCACTGAAAAAAAAAAATCCCTTAACAATATTTCCAGCGATTTATGTCTATTTTTTTCTCCGTTATTGAGCCGTGTGAGTGTATGATTTGTCTTCCCTCTCCATTGTATGGCCGAGTGAATTTCGGTCGAATGGAACCCTGGTCACGGTTGTGACCTTAATAACGGGTTCAGTAAGTTATCTTCATGCCAGTGGAGGATGTGGACGTAGCGATTAAGGCGCTATGCAAGTGATCTGGGGACGAACTGGGTAGCTGGTTCGAATCCGGGTCATGCCACTCCGACGAAACGTAAGTGCATAAAGGTGGCTTACTGAACTATGTTATTCGTTATGTTATGAACTAGTGTATGATTTTCGCTATTGGCTAATTTCCTATTTTCCTTAATAATTCACTGAAGACCGAGTTTAAAACTCGAAACGCTAGACTATCTTTACTGAGCAGGCGGCAAGCAATGGGGCAGCAATTTTTTAGCCAGGGGGCGAACCGAAAAATTCTACTCTTTTTGGTTCCTACACCCGCAAAATTTTTTTTTATAAATAACGCTCTTGAAATTCTCTTTCTCACATCCAAGGTTCTTACCTGTTTTGTACCCCATTTTTTTTGGGAATATTTTAAAATCCGGCTGAAAAAAAATTCTGATTTTACAACTCGCACAGTAACAACTAGGCTCCATTGATGACGTGACTTCAAATTCTTCCTCTCGCCGTGAAGACACTCATGTAGTTTTCTTAAAGGTACATAAATCCTTCCGGCTTAAACCCTGCCCTTTTCGCAAACTGACCTTTTTGTAAAAAAAAAAACAAAAAAAAAAACCTTTTGTACCAACATTTGCTGGTGTGGTAATGCCTGGGGAAAGGCATAAAGGCCTAAATAAGACCTAAAAGGGCAAAAAAAAAAAAGGTAAACAAGAGTGAGCAACAAACAAATACATAAATAAAAAAATTTCCTAAATAAATGTCCACTAAAACCTATTGTGCTCTTTTACTAAAAGTAGCAGCTGCCGTCTTGGGGTCTCTGCACGCTGCTGTCTTACAATAATGTAATTGTAGATAAAATGTAAATGTAAAATATAAATGTAGATAAAAAAAACTATTGAAAATATACAGAGAAGAGCCACTAAACGTATAATCTGGGGCATTTGTCCTACGCCGACAGGCTAAGAGTCCTTAAGAGTCCATCTCTCACTTGGAGACGTCAGCGGTTTGGACTAATCATGATGTTCAAAATCATTAAAGGCTTAGCACCTGCTTTTTCAGATGGTTTTTTTGAAAGCCACTGTTCATTGTACAATACAAGAGATACTTCTTACAAACTCAGGGTTAGAAGCCCTCACCTCAATGTTGTAAAAAATGCTTTTACTAATAGACTAATAGGGTTATGGAACTTGCTTCCGGAAACTGTTGTTTCGCATACCCAAGTTGTTTCTTTCAAAAATGCACTCGATTGTTATATTTCCGACGACCTTAAGATACTTTTATGATGACTAAGCTGGGAGTGTTGTTTTGTATTTATTCGTTGTATTTCGGATGTTTTGATTTGCTACTATCTATTGAATGTTGCCTCGTTTTGGCTTTTTTATTTTTTATTTTTGCTACATTGTTTATTTTTTGTCGTTACAAAATATATTTACTCTTGTTAAATTCCTTTTGGAAACCAACAACTGATATGTAAATAAATAAATAAATAAAATAAATAAATAATTTTTACAAACAGTCGACAGAATTGGTATAAGAGAAGCCGCCAAGTTTCCAAAAAGTTTGGCCTTCGTAGGTAGTAATATCATTCAATTAGGGAAAGGCCTCAATCCTAGTAGGCAAGTTAATCGCACCAAATAACACTTTGGACGTTAAATGAAAACTTGAAGATTGCGCCCGCAAGTTAACAATGTTCTAGTTTTCAGTTAACTTTCGAACTATTGTTCGGAGCGATTAACTTGGCTAATAGCAGTAATAGGATTAACCTTGGCGACCTTTGGTGAATGATATCACTACCTTCAAAGGTTGATCCTTTTTGGAAACTTGGCAGCTTCTCTTATACCAGTTTTGGTTTTGGGTGAATTTGGTCTACTGTGATTCACAAAGTCCACATTTAATGTTTACCAACAGTATACAATTCGTGGGGAAGCTGAACAAGTACACGGACTGTTATGTGTTCACAGTTCACAGTTATATATACACAGTTTTAACTTGACGGTCGTCTTGTGGTGCACATTTTTATTGTGCAACAATAAAAGCAGCTAAAATTTTATGTATACTACTGAACCAGCTGTCTCACGATGACATCATTTACTGCGGTACAAGTCAATCATTCAGGGTTATTTAAAGGTTCTGTTTACAAGGTTCTTTAAAAACTTCTCTTAATTTTTAATTAATTAAGTCAATTTTTAATTTTTAATTAATGAAGTTAATTTTTAATTAAGTTTCCACCTTAATTTTTCAGCCATTTTAAAATTTTATACAAAAAATGGATTAATATCCGTTACGTACGCAATTTTCAATAATTTAAACACTTTCATATTTTTAACGCTTTTGTTCGGGCTTACTGCCAACAGATGGCGCTGGTAGTTGGCCGTTTTTCCCCTAGACACAATAGACCCACGCTGATGCTACCAAACTAGCAAACCATAACGGTATTTGATTTGATTTGATTTAATGCTATCGTCTGCCTTTTTTGAATCAGGGTACAGGCTGTCCTCAGTCACCTAGGACTCCTGCTAAAACAGTAATATCTTTTAACCTAACCTAACCCTGCTGGGTTTCTCGTTTGTGTCAATGTGACTAGTAGTATGAGTGTAAGTAACTTAATTTTCAAGAAAACTGTACTTTGTGAGGTTAACACAATAAACCGGTGTACTTAATTTCATGTCCACACCCGCATGAAACGTTTAGGAAAGGGTGCCATATGAAAAACCTGTCCAAAAAAACCAACAAGGCGGTCATATTGTTTTAAAAATTGGGCGCCATACAATAAAAAATTTCAAAATTATACTATTGTGTGCGCGGCATATCTTGAGTCCTGCAATTATTTTGTGAGCAGCTACGTCTTCCTGGAGGGGGTGGCTTTAATCGATGGCCGCCATTGTTTTTGTAACCATCTTGGATATCAACAAGGCACTCTGCCACTGAAAACGTACAATCGATTATCTGTGTTAGTTCTGTGGATAACTCAAGATAGGCCGCGGACACTATAATGTCTGTGAATTTGGTGTCAATTGCCGGGTTTTAAAGTCTGCGGCATTAAAAAAAATGCCCGAAAAAGGTGCCAGGGCTCCACACGAAAAGATATCCAAAATGGTGGCCAAAATGGTGGGAAAATTCAAGTGTTTTTCATAATTTTAAAATATACTCATAGACTAGAGGCAGATTTCAATTAGTGCTCAAAAACGTGAGTTCGTTTGCAATGACTAGTAACAAGCAAACACCAGGTCAAATCCCTATAGTAGTGTAGTAGTGTTCGTAATCACGGGCTAAGCTGCGGCTGTAGCCCTGCATTTTTCTTCAATTCACCTCAAGTTATATCTTTAAAGTGATGCGGTAGTAGTTCTAATTAAGGTAAATGGATGTATTTAGGCTTAGATATCAGGTGGAGATGTATATTTTCCTACGATTTATTGTAATTAGGAGTTAACCTACGGCAGTTAATCTATATACGTTGTTGTGCTGTGTATTTTCCGTATATTTACTATAAGTTACATCTTAAACTGCTGCAGTAGCCGTTATAATTAAGATAAATGTACGTAATTAGACCTAGATGAAAGATGAAGATGTACATTTTCCAACAAGGGCAATTAAAATATAACCATTAATCGTAATCAGAACCGGCCATTATTTATTTATGGCCGGGGGATGGGGGGGGGGGCGCACGGGGAAATGGGGGGGGGGGGCATGAAGTTTTTTGGACCCTCTCAAGGGGAAGGGGCCATACATTTGTCAGGAGGGAGGGGGATCAAAAGCACACTGACCAAACTGGAAGAAAAAGTCATTTTTGCACTTCTAAAATGACTCTTTCAGGAGTCAAAATTTCTGAAAACGCTTCAACTTCTGAACTTCTGAAAACGCGCATTGAGTGTTGACAAGGCGTTGAAGCTATAGTACCAATACTGCAAGTATAGATTTTACAAAGAACTTTGTAGAAAAGCCTTGGCACCTGGTTTTTCTTGGCTCCTTCTGACTTTCAGGTGCTGACTATGTTACGGATGTGGGCATACAAGCAAACAGTGTATTCATCATACTTAATGTATGAATCTCGATTAGAGATTGGTGTTAAGGAACATTTTATACAACATTATTAACCCAACGTGTCTTTCGTTAAAAATGAGTCACGTTTCCTTACAACTAATGGTAACTATCGGTGTGGCAACTACTTGCTTGATTTGGCTTCAGCACTAATCATGGCTGCAGAAAATCGTCTACAAACAGTCTCAATAGGTATACGAAAAGCAAATTTTTTTGACCTTGAGTCGGGGGGGGGGGCGCCACAAGAATTTTTCAGGGTCTCGAAGGGGGAGAGTCATCAAAAATTTGGTGGTCACATTTTCATTTCCTCCAGCACCCCCCCCCCTCCCCCTCCCTCCACCCCGGCCATAAATAATGACCTGTACCTAAGATAGATAAACCTCATACGAAATTAACTTATCAGATGGACAATTGCTTAAAACTCGTTCGAAACCAACTTATCAGACAGACCATTGTTTAAAGCACGTACAAAATCATCTTATCAGACGGAACATTGTTTAAAAGTCGTAAGGAATCAACTTTACACCTACACCATTGTTTAAAACTGATGAGATGTAATAGTTATAACCAAGAGAAGTAGTGATATCATTCAACCAGGGAAAGGCCGTCAAGGTTAATCCTATTAGCCAAGTTAATCGCACCGAATAATACTTTCGACGTTAAATGAAAACTTGAAGACTGCTACCACTAGCAGCAATCTTCTAGCTTTCATTTAACTTTCGAACTATTAGTAGGTGCGATTAACTTGGCTAATAGGATTAACCTTGGCGGCCTTTCCCTGGTTGTATGATATCATTACTTTCAAAGGCCGACCCTTTTTGGAAACTTGCCGGCTTGTCTTATACCAGTTTTGGTTTTGGGTGCTAAGGGATAGGGGAAGGCAGGAGGAAACAGAAGTAGATAAATGAAGGAAAAATGGAACAGAGGAGTAGAGGAAGAGAAGCAAACTGAGTAAGGAAGGGAGGTATACGGGAAAGGGGGAGGGTTTAACGTGTTCTATGTTTATAATATGTGCTTAGGTTTATAAAAGGAATAAATTGTTTTTAAGATCAAGCCGAGCTGTTGTCAACTTTTTCGTAATTTTTGTTATGGATCTCCGCCCAAATCACTACTTTTAAAGGCCGATCCTTTTTGGAAACTTGGCGGTTTGTCTTATACCATTTTTGGTTTTGGGTGGATAGTTATAACCAATGGAAGGAAGGGAAGGAATGAAAGAAGTAAGGGAGGGAGGATCAACAATGGAGGTGCAACTGCCTCCGCCCCCATCCCACCTCACGGAAACTGCCTTTTCCCTTCCCAGATTTAATTTTGCGCTTCGCTCCTGCATGTCAGCATGTAATTGGTGGCGGCTCTAGTGTATCTGGTACCATCTAAAATAGGCCCACTAAAGTATGCGCGGCCCTATCTTGAGGTCGCTGCAGAACGAAGACAGATAATCGAGTGTATGTTTTTGGTAGCAGAGTGCCTTGTGGATATCCAAAATAGTTACTAAAAACAAAGGCGGCCTTCGATTAAAGCTGCTCCTCCAGGAAGACGTAGCCGATCAAAAATACTTCCAGGACTCAAGATACGCTGCGCGCACAATAACTACTGACGACTTTGCGCAATACAGCAACTACACAAGACGGTATACGCGATAATCACAAATGTAGCAAAGCAGTGTATCGCGATAGCTACATGGTTGAAATTTCATTATCTCTCACTCGTACTGCCCACCTAATTAAAATGGTGCTAGGCCGTGCTAACCCCAACCCCCAGCCAATTTATTTTGTCCTCACCACCGCTCTTTGTGCAGAACCCCATTCGTCCATTTTCGTGCGATATAATCACACGATCATGTCACGCTAACTTTCTATGTCAGTATAAATAGTTTCCCTTTCTTATTTTTTTGCAGCATCAAAATGTGGTGTGTGTCGTTAACAACATTAGTCGTCCAACTATTGGTTAGTCCGTGTGCAAGAGCGGAAGTTTTCACAGCTCTGGTCGAAATGGAAAGCTTACTTGACACCGAAGGAAAACTTATCGAATCCTTGACTACCTACATCCAAGAGCAAGAAATCTTCATCCAAAAACTCAAATTGTAAGTCCAACTTGTGTAGTCGTATTAACAATTTCATAATCTAACGGTTTATTTACCGATTTTAAAGGGATATTCCTCCCAGCGCAATTTTTTTCGATCCACTACATCAAGTATGGCCCCAAAGGTCATGTCAACACTCGCAATCGCATTGAGACATTGGTGAACGCTTGATAAAGATGGCGGACACAGTCACGGTGCCCACGTAATTTGTGCTGGTGCCACGCGAATTTTAGGTAAAATGAAAATAAGTGTACATAACTAGGAAGACCTCCAAGACTTGCATACGTTTTGTTACTTGGGTCTAAGCTGACCTAGTTTGTTACATGCAGGGGGTAGAGTGGCAGGGAACGTGCTCACTATTTGCCAAAGGGAGGGCAGGTAGGAAGGGTTTTGTGATCGCACCTGGCCGAATCACCTTCGCTAGCGGTATGGCCCTAATCGCGGTCTGCATCTTGTAAATCACTACGTTTCCATGGCCACAAGAAAGCGCATTTTAGCGATGCACTTTGATCCGTGCATCAAAAAAACGGCACCTGTTTACAAGACGAAAGATCGCGATTAGGGCCAATCCGCTAAGGAATGCGATTCGGCCAGTGTGATCGGAAAACCCTTCCTTCCCGCCCTCCCTCCCTTTGGCGAAAAGTGAGCAAGTCCCATGCTGCTCTACCCCCTGCATGTGGTAAACTAGGTCAGCTTAGACCCAAGTAACCAAATGTAATCAAAACTTAGTGGTCTTCCTACTCAATGTACACTTGTTTTCAGTTTATTTACCTAAAATTCGAATGGCACCAGCACAAATTACGTGGGCACCGAACTGTGTCCGCCATCTTTACCAGGCGTTTTTCAATGGCTCAATGCGATTGCAAGTGTTTACATGCACAAAGACGATGTGATACGGATTCTGAAACCACCTCCGTGAAGCGCATTGGGAGAAAGCGCCATGAACGCAACTTCCTCTTACTCCTTGGCATTATTAGCTCTATACGCTAACAATGTATGAAGTCTTCGGCCGAAGCTATCTATATACCATCTCACATTGTAAAAACCTTTCATGATGTCATGGTTCTGGCTCCTCTGTTCTAATCAGCCCTGTCTTCACTCCTAAAATCTTTTCAAGCCTTTGGCGATTTCCTGCTCTTTGAGAGAGCTTGTATTGTTTTCTCAATTGTATTGTATACTCCTCCATAGCGTAAACTCCCTTTGCCTCTATCCCTACTCTCACTTCTCTCCTGACTCTCAACGTTGCAGTGCCTCTCTTGAGGAGCCAAATCGTTTGTTTTTTGGAAGCTGCCATCGTAAGTGGCAGCCATTAGGTCCGGTCGAGTTAGACCTACTCATTAATTGAGCCTAGGCACCCTGCTGAACTACTATAATCGCAGGGACAACCCAGTCAGTCTTATATACGGTGGAGCATACCAAGAAGGTCGGCATTGTGACAAATTTCGCCATCATCGCGTGCAACTTAGGTATGGAGATGAATGGAGTTGAACAAGTGAAGAGAGGAGATATACGTAAAAACCCATTACAAACCAAGAATAAACCGTTGGACTTTAACAATACTTCCAGCTTTTTCAAGCTCTACGACCACAGGGGTGTTAGTCAACAGGAACGATCCACCGGACTATAAATCAGTCCTAATAATCCTAGGCAGACGTGGTTCTGCCACATTACAGTACCAGTGGAAGACCTCTGCAGACAAATTCCGTGAAATATTTACCTCTTCGTCAAATTTTGACCAATTTTGACATTTCCTATACACAATATTAAGAATAGGAAGCACTAATAGGAATCTTGGTGGAAGCACTAATTAATACATTAAAAACTGACGTTATTAAGTGAAGACCAAAACATGTTGGGATATGACCATACGATAAAACAGATTAGCTGTGGACAATTTTTTTCCGACGCAATATTATTTTCGCAGACAGTGACAGAAAATTCTACTGCTGAGAGTATAGTTAACGTTCTTACTGCAAATATCCGTCGAGAACTTGACATAGATATTTAGAAAAAAAATATGTTATTTGTTTGCAACAATACTACACCTAATTACAAAGAAAAACAAACTGTTTATTTTATAGATATCTTCAGAAATACGAAAAGCAGTGGCAAGAGGCCAGCCAAGACATGCAGAAATACATCCAAAATCCAGTAAATGCCTTTTTGATGGTAAAAAGCTTATCCAGCGACTGGCAAGAAGTGGAGAAATTAATAATGGACAACAACAGTAAGTTTCATGTAAAAAGTGTTCTACCTACACTTCTTATGAACAATCTAATGATGTATTGCCCAAGTTATCGTAACTCTTTCTCACAGGTAGAATTCGGTTAAGAGCAATCATAAAAGTGTTATATCATTGTTGTGACGTGAATAATTATTGAACATTTGTGGTCGATTAAAGCTTAATGTTTTGTTTCGAATTCGACTGCTGGCAACCAAAATTTTCTGCCCCCAAAATCGAGCACGTTCATAGATCCCTTAGGAGATGGGGTAAAGACCGCAATAAAACAGATATGTATGATCCTTTTGGCAACAGAAGTTAACCAGTCCACATACAACACATTCAGAGTACAAGAAACGTGAAGGGATTGCTCTCACTTGGCTTCCAAAAGCAAGGATTAGTTACTCACTGCCCTACTGCCCTTAACCATGAGATCATCCACTGGAACGCTACCAGAAGCCTTTTGGGCCCAAACTGAATGGGCTCTTCCCATTACTTTGATCAGGGTCACCGAGGGTTCCTTACATTGCTTTAACTCAAGTTGATTTCACTTACATCTATTTAGTGCTTAAAGTACTTTTCGACGTTCCTTGCACCCATTTAAAACTTTATCTCAAACTGCCACTTTACAGTGGTGTAAGAAGTTGAGTGCTTTAAGAAGAAGTGTGCGTGCACCTAACATCGATGTTTACCGTTGCTTAGCTGTGACTGGTTGATATTAGCAAGCGGAAACGTCATGCAGGTAGGACATCAGGTACACTTCCTTTTAACGAAGCTGAATCGGGACATGGCAGTAGAGCAAGGTTTGGTTGATGGGGGTTAGAGAAACGTGATGACTTACATGGACTTAGCAGGAAATCCCATGTATGTGTTGTTGTACTAACTCACACTGACTTGAATATCCCTGTATCGACCTCTCTCCTAAAGTGACGTGAATTCAAGTCAACTTAAGTTAAGTCGACTTAAGTTAAAGTGACGTAACGAATGTCCATGTACCTTCGGTTTGTGGCTTACATCTCATTGGACTGTTTGTTATTGTAACGGGTGAGTTAAATTCACGTGTGGTGGAGAGGTGTCACTGTCAGGGTGGCATTCAAAAGCTCATGATGAAATTCCCTGATTTTTCAAGGTTTTCCGGACTAATACTGACATTTTCCGTGAAATTTTCGGTCGAAGGAAGGTGCAGGACATGAATACAATTTTTTTTCTTTCACACTTCACGCAACCGCAATAACTATATCGCATTGTTTTTCTAAATCAAAAATTGCACCCCCTTAACTGGTATTGATAGAGTATGAATGCCATAATCTGAAATGAAACAAAAAGAACTTGTAGTGAATATTTTATAAACACAAAATGAAATGCGATGCTGTATTGGAGAGATTGATACATTTCACCCTCTGGTGCCATTGATAAAAGGAGTTACTATTTTACCTAACGTTTTTTGAGAAGAGGCATTACGTACTTATCTACACTGGATTTGAGCGATAATGGCAATAACTTATGTTGCTGGCAGTGGCCATTTTTTAGTTTACTGCTCGGTATGTAGTGTGTTGTGTACTAATCTGCTGGGGTGCTGTTTCTTTTATTCGTCTAAAGTGCCATTCTGACAGCACCCGGTGAATGGTGCAGCAATGGCGAATGGCAATACACCTGCCTACCGTCAGCAGTGCTTGTTCTCACTACAAACTGCCTGCACTGTAGCAAGCCAATCCCATAGCAATCAGATCAACACAAACCCATGGCACTAACGACTAGATAATGATAGATAATTCGTAGTAACAGCATCTCATTCAAGCTTTAACACCAAAACATACGCCCACACAGCACCCACACGGCTGTCTCTCACCCTACCATTGCTACTTGTAGAACTAGGGCATTTAGCAGCCTACCGAACCTGCGAAAATGGCAAAACGCACAAACTTTTCAAGATGTTTACTCACTCCAGAGACAAATTGTGGGATTTCAAACAGACTCAAAAAAGGTAGATGCATTTCCGATTGACTTGGTGGATGTTCAACACGTGGAGGTCACTGAATCACCACCTAGAAAGGGCCAAGATTTACCAGGTTGGTTACGGAGCCTCACGCCACTGGCCAGGTTCGGCAAACAAGATTACAGTTTTCAGGATACCAAAAGACAGGGAAGTTACCTTTCCCAAGCTGGTAATTCAAACACCACGTTTTCAAGATTGGGATGGAACAGCAAAGCATTTTACTGGAAAAGAAACAACGTGGCCATGAATAATGAGGGGCACGATCTACAAACTCCAGCAGCTTCTAGCACAAATGCTTCGCCATCACTGCTGTCCCAGGTGCCAGGCAATCAACAGATTTAAAGTTATCAAGCAGCTTACTGAACTTTCAACTTCCAGGTCGGTGACCAGGTAAATGCCCGTTCGTCAGGACCAACATCCGGCAGAGAAGCAACAACATCTACTACACTTCAACCTGCAGCAGCAGAAGTCTGATGTTTTTTGCTATCGAGGACTGGATGGCCTTTTGCCTACTGAGTTTAGCAGCCAAGGAAAATCTTTTAATGCAGTTGTCAGTTTGCATTAGGAAAGAGAATGATACTAATCAACGAAGTTGCACCAAAATGTACGAACTTTCGAACCGCAACCAAACACTTTGGCCAACTTGCAATAACAGCATGCCCCAAATGTGCTTGATGCTCAAACAGTTGCTGCAGCTCCTGTAACATACTCGGAAATTCAAGTGAAGTCTTAACAAGCAAGTCCACGTCAGCATGTGCGCTTTGCGTAGTTCCAGTTCAACATATCATCAATGGGTGTTGGAGGGCTTACCACACCAGGCTATGCTGGAATTACCAGGGCAGATGCTCCACCACCACAAGAGTGATTAAACACAGTGGGATTATACCATAACCAGTCACCAGCATCACGCCGCAAGTGCCTCTGCCGAATTTAAGTATTGCTGATGCTCAATGACTACCCACGATGGGAACATCACACTAATTCAGCACTATGCTGCAAACTTCAAATTACTAAGGAGACCAATGCCAACATTTACCGGTCCAAAATTCGGATCAACAATCGCTCATGAATTCTTGGATGAACTATTGACATATCAACAAACTTTCCAGCTTTCGTACAGTTATCTACTGGAAACTATCCTTCCATTAGATATAGTAGGAGATGTAGTGGCTTGGTTGAGTTTTAATGCTCCTTTTCCAGCCTGGAGAATTTTCAGGATCTATTTAGAGGAAGGTTTGAACCACCTAAACTCACCCAGCACCTCCGCCGAGAACTGGAACACAGCTTCATTTGCTGAGATGAGACCACAACCCATTTCATACACTCAATTCAAGCATTTTATGACTATTTGGAGGTGAATGCCCCTGACCAAACTAAAATTCAGAGTCTCACAACAGATTCATCCCTAACACCTTCATTGCCTCCAGGACAAGAAGTTTGTAATGTAAAAAAAAGTGGATGCTGAGGGCAACTGGATTGAATTTAATTATAAGACAACGAATGTACCAGTCTCCACCATATCCCGAGGACATCATTGTACCTGCCTTGGCATGGCATTGACCAGTCAAGGAAACTAATAGTGAAAGTAACCTGGATATCAAAGAGAGTACAGGGTTGCAGCCAACACAACTAAAGGAAGGCCAGTACCTCAGTACACTAAGACAAAATGTTCCTTCTAAGGGATGGGCCCACACGATTTCATGAGTGAAAAGAAGTATTCCACCAAACCACGCAAAGCTAAGATGCATCAACTACAATCTGCAGTTGAAGAGTTACCCAGGGAACAAACCATCACTTTCCAACCGAAGAAGACGGGAGTAGACTGCTTTGCCTGCGGCAAGTCAGGCCATTTCAGAGCGCACTGCAAAGAAAGTTATCCAAAACACAGAATGTGACACCTTAGTTTATCACCAAAATAAGGTTGTCACCATCAGGAGCAAAGGCTGGCAGAAGAGGGAAGCTTTAGGAAGAGGAAGTGTGAAGATTATTCGGGCATGCTACATCAAATAAAGTCATCACTTGAATGTGAAAACAAGACAGAGAGTGTACCGTTAATGCCAACCAAACTCGAGGGAAGGACCGATCTAGCGCTCATTGATACTGGAAGTACATCGTCCATCATCAGCAGAGAAGTAGCATGAAGTGGCCCTTGCTTCTATTGTTAGCAAGGGCCATGCTCTATGCAACGACTCCCATATCGTGCTCTTACTTATGTCCGGGCATGTCAATGGTCACGGATACATTAAAACAAAGGTGCATTGGGAAGACTACAATGCCATGATGCACACATTATTGGTCCTAAACGACACAGCAGACAGAGCTTGTTAGGTAGAGACTTTTAAGACAAGATGGGGGATGTCATAGGGCATCCAAAAGGACTGCAAGATGCCAAAGATTGTAGAATCACATTCTTCATGGATGAAAAAGAAAGATTTGCGGCATTTGAAACCTAGAAGTTGAATGAGGAAGTTTCTCACGGAGACACCGACTGGAAAATTCTAGAAGGACACATTAAGAATGCCCACTGCACCGAGCAGCAAAAAAAGAGGCTAAGAAAAGTTCTCAAGGAGTTGCCAAGAGTTTTTATGTTGAAACCAGGCTTTACGCACATGTATAAACGCAGGATCGAGCTTCAGGCAGACACCCAACCAGTAAGAGTTCCTTAGGAATAGTAAACCATGCCACAATGGTTTGTATTCCCTTTCCATTGCTTATGGTAGAACGTCGGTCGAATGGCGCTCTGGTCAGTCACAGTTGTGACCTTAATAACGGGTTCACCGAGTTATCTTTACAAAATAAAAATCCAGTGGACAAGCAGCCATATTGGTAAAGGCAGTATGGCAAAGATCAAGAAATGGACAGGTTTCCCAGTTCGAATTTGGGTCAAGTCACCTGAATGAAACGTAAGAGCATACAGGTGGGTTACTCTACTACGTTATTCTAGCGTATGACTTTAGCTGATGGCTTAGTTCTATTTTTCCGTTAATCGGTTGGCTTCTTGGCTGGAAGAAGGGGTGAATCAAGGTCACTTCTGCACACCAGTCATGTGTGGGGCTTCTTATCCAGTGTGGCACCGGCATTGGCCTTATGTAGGGTGGCCAAGCCCAGTGTGCAATGGTTAGCCTCAATGTGCATGTGCAAACCTGCCATATTTGGGAACGACTGAGCTTCCTGTCCGCAGCGGTGAAGCCACCTGATGGGTTCCTTCGCAGCGGCTGCCTGTTTCCAGTTTCACTTGCAGTGCCGAGCTCTCACATCCCCCCATTTCGTTTGAGTTAGAGTCGAAATTTATATCCCAAATTTCTTTACATAATTATTGTAAATTAGTGTTTCTTTTGCTCATCTGTCAATTAATGTTTCTTTTGTTTCTCTAACTGAGTGACGCACGTGTGACTAGGGGTGGCACGCTACAACAATTTTTTATCCCGACAAAACTTTTTAAAATTATCGTGGTAATCAATAATATCTCGATAAAACAAATTTTGAGGCTGGAATAACCATTTTAATCTTGTTAATTAGAAAAAAAACCTTGGCAGAAACCTACAGTCAACCATCACGAATGTGAATAACTGGGTGGCACTCGCTATTTGGCCAGTAGTAGACATGAAAATGCACTTGCCATTGCTTCCTCACCACGTAGAAACAGTTCAGCAGTTTTGTTGGCACTTAATGCTTTCATATTATTTGCATTAAACTGACTCTCCCTTCAGCTAAAGTGTCTAGCAACTGTATTGTACACTTGGTTGGAGAGTCCTTGTAATTCCGCATGCAACGCCGCAAACCGCTCGTTTCTAACTATTACGGTTTCCAAGGTATGATAATTTAAGCATAGGGGTTAGCACGATAATTCGATAAATCAGAAAAAGTGCGAGACGACAATCGACGAAAATTGTTATCGCGATATTATCGAATTATCGATTATCGTGCCACCCCTACGTGTGACGCAGATATACAGCAAACTGTTGCACGCGATGCATTGCTGCAAGAAAAAGAAATTTATGGTAACTGCATTACTACACCCTAAAGTACTCACTCATTCTTCATGCGTCTGTCTTTGTTCCAGTTGATGTCGAAAACTTCAAGGAACAAAAAGTACAGCATAATTTTCCTAGCGATGAAGATTTGTCAGGGGCGGCAGCGGCTCTCATGAGGCTGCAGGATACTTACAAACTGGAGACATCGGCTTTAGCCAGAGGAGAGACGCTCGGCACTAAACTAAAAGCCAGTGATTGCTACGAACTTGGTCGGCAAGCGTACAACCTAGGTTCGCATTACCACACAATTCTGTGGATGCAGGAAGCCCTAGATCGACTCAGTAATGAAAAAAATGCAACAGTAACCGATAAGGATATTTTGGAATATTTGTCTTACTCCAATTTCAAGGTAAGATTTGAAGGTAAAAATTTGGGAAGGCAACACGGGAATAATACAGTGTATCAAGTTATAATGCAAACTGTCCAAATCTAATCATGAGTTTTTGTTGAAAACATTGAGACATTTAAAGTCCTCCATGGCTGTTAAAGTCATGTGGGGGAGGAAATAAGAGACCGGACTGCATCGAACAGATCCTCACACTCACCCACTGAAGAGCAATAGTTTTACTTTGTTTTTAGAGCTTTTCAAGTGTGCGTGCGTGCTCGACTTCGTTCCGTGTGGAACTGTATTGATAAAGGGCTTTAAAATAAAATAGTGCACCTTCTCTGTTTTGTGGGTATGGATGTTATTGGTGCATTTTATGTATGAAAACATGGTGAATGATGGTCGGTTGATCCAGACAGATGGTGAACATTTCATAATAATACAAATAATAATTTTATCCCGCCAATAAGCGGAAGGGAAAGAACAGGGACTGGCGTCCACTTATGTTCGGCCCATTAAAAATATATAGAATAAAAAACTAATTATACAATAAAAAACACTAATTCAAGATAACCAAGATGTATAAGTCACCAGATAGATGGAACTTCGTTATGGTACAACGACTACGTACAACGAAAAACTAGTTATATAATAAAAAAACTAAATCAAGATAACCAAGATGTATCTGTTAGACGGGACGTTGTTATGGTAAAAACCAACTACTTGAATCTGGAAAGAAACTGTGAGAGATATAATGATCGCAGTCTGGCTTTAAATGAGTATAGAGTAGCAACATTGACAACATCACTAGGCAGTGCGTTCCAGGTTTTAACGACTCTGTTACTAAAGTATAACTTTCGACAATCAAGTTTCGATTTCTGAACAGCTAATTTAAACTTGTGGCCCACGAGATTTACTGTGTTCACGCACAAGAAACAATTTTTTGGGGTCTATAATGGTAAACTCACGTAAAATGAAAAACATGAGGTACAGATCTGCACGTAACCGTCTCAGTTCTAAGGAGTCAAGGCCTAATTTACTTGAATGATCCTCGTAAGATACTGAATAGAACACCGGTATAGAATCTGCGAAACGATCCTCGTAAGATAGCGAATAGAACCCTGGTATAGAATTTGCGAAACGATCCTCGTAAGATAGCAAATAGAACCCCGGTATAGAATTTGCGAAACGATCCTCGTAAGATAGCAAATAGAACCCTGGTATAGAATTTGCGAAACGATCCTCGTAAGATAGCAAATAGACCCCCGGTATAGAATTTGCGAAACGATCCTCGTAAGATAGCAAATAGAACTCGGTATAGAATTTGCGAAACGTCTCTGAACACTTTCAATGCGCTCATTATCACTGAACAGTATCCGCTGAACATAACCTTAATCAGGTCATGGAAACGACGGAAAGCGCAGTTTAACCTTAAGAATAGTATAGACTCAGCCCACTCCGTTTAGGGCTGAGGCTCAGGCCATAAATCTTTTTTAAATTCAAATGGAAGTTTGGTCACTGGTAAGTGGCATTCGTACTGGCATTCCAGTTGGTTTAGAGACGAGGACTCAGACGGCTCTGCTGCTCCTGCTCATTTTGTTGAGGGTCTGACTCTTTACAGAGTTCGCAACTCACGTAGAGTTTTACAAAATCGGCAGTGCCCCTTCTAAAGTAACGTATAGCCAGAATCACTTAACGTTGTGGAAGTGGGGGCGACTTCCTCCTTTACTTTCCTTCATTTGGCAATTTTTTTGTATACTTCCTTCGGATTTGTCCATTGTGGAGGCAGGGTCCACAATGGCTCGTTTACGATTTTTGAGGACATAGTATTTTTTAAGTGGGGAGGCAGTGGTAATTTATCTGGGTTTATAAAGTTTAGGACATTTGTGTGTAAAATTAACATTATTTTCCATTGGATGCTGAGCTTTTTTTTTTAATATTGGTTGATTCCAATTAATGGGGGGACTGTACTAACTACTATGGCTGTTGTTTCCAGTATACTGATGACATTCACGTTTAGTGGATGAAAAGTTCATCATGTTTTTTTTTTGTATTTTTGTGTGGTCTAAGACAGTCTAAGTTTTATATTGAAGATTTTTAAATTGACACTGATTCTGTGTGTCCAGGCTAGCAATAACTACAGTTGGTGCAGTAGTGGACGTTGAATTTTGAATACTTCAAACGTTGTCCTGGATTCTGCTTAAGGATTAATTGTTCCTAGCCATTGCTTGTGTAGAAGAATCAACATTTCCATTGTTTCAATAGAACAACGTTGCATTGTTGGACCGCGCTTCTGAGTTAAATAAATGGTTCGAATGAGTCAAGTTTCAGGCGCAACAATCCTAAGAACGTAGCAATGGAATTTCCACCCAGGAAAATTAACGGCATCAATGCTTGTGTGGCAAAAAAAGTGTTCAAAATTCGATGTCCGCTGTAAGCGGTACAGGACAACGAGTTTTGAAAGCATCATTTATGCCGTTTGTATGAGGTAACATACATGCAAAACAATGCCAAAAATCTAACAATCGAAGCTTGATCCAGTGAAAGCACTGCATCGAAGATAACATGGCGCTCAAAATTTGCTGTCCAGTACTGTACATTCTGATCTCAACTCCACACCCTTCACCAGGGGCTTATTAACCCATGTTATGTCCCCGAGGCAGGCCTTTGAAGAGGGCTTCCTAATATGTGGCCCTTCACCCCTTACCCTGATACGAGGCCCCTCATCCTAATACGAGGTCCCCGCAACCTGATGGAGCCCTCTCACCCAATACCCTGATATGGGGCCACTCATCCTAATATGAAGTCCCCTCACCCTGATATGGGGTCCCTTCACCCTAATATAAAGCCTACATGTCAGGGCCAATGGTCCAAGGCAAGATTTTGTGAATGCGATAAATGAGAAACTATAGATGCAATACTGTGGAGCTTTCTACGATGCCAGGAGAAACGATAAACTATACAGAGTGTAAAAGAAAATTAAACCCTTTTCATAATATTAAGATTGCTCCTAAGCAATAGTGGAACAGTTGTCAAGAGGGAGAAGTATAAAACATATATTTTGCATAATGAGAAGTGCTTTGTTGAGGGCCCCATTTGGGCCCCTACTTCTCTGGGGCCCTGAGGCAACTGCCTCAACTGCCTCGTGGGTAATAAGCCACTGGCCATCACAGTATTAACATGATTGATTTATACTCTTTCATCAATTTTTCAGCAAGGTGACCTCCCCCAAGCATTGAAAATCACTCAAGATTTACTCAAACTGTGTAAGTATAACTGCCTACGTAACACAATTGTAGGATGTTTGGACTTGAACAAAATGACTAAGACTCTGTAATTTTAACTTAAAGACCCTAACCACAGTTATGCTGCTCATAACGTTGCCTTCTATGAACAAGAGATTAAAAAGTTGCAGGAAGCAATCGCTAAAGGTGAAGAAAGTGAAGAAAAGAAAAAACCGTTTGCTGATAAAGGAACGTTGGCCGCTACTTATGGCGGAAAGGACGTATATGAACAACTTTGTCGTGGTGAAAAGCTACCGGTAATGTAAAATGACTCAACGTAATTATTTGTAAGTCCAGGGTTGATAAGTAGGTAGTGCCACTTTTCGAAGACGCGGGGTAAAGTAATACCTGCTTTTATTAATGGCGCCACAGGGCATCGTGTGTCAGTGGCTCGTAGTAGGCGTTGCATCATGCCCTCCTAGCAACTCCTTCAGAACAGCCGTGAAATGAAACTTGAAATCAAAAATGGTAGCATTCATGGTAATAGTGCCAATACCTTCGGAACCTGATGAAACACCCGTGCTTGGGCAACATTTGAAGTTAAACTTGATGTGTGTTTGATTCAAGCGGTTTTAAGTTTGGTACACAAATTTGAACCACGACTGAAGATCCAGCCTAAGAGGTTTGTTTCTTGTTGTCCATAACCGTGCGTTATAGTTCCACTCAAAAAGAAACTTTATCTTCTAGCTAGTCATGATGTAGCTTAAATTAATTTGACCTCCTTATCTGACCTATCAGTTTTTTAAGTGGTTAATTTAGTATTCTTATCATGACCATTTCGTTTTAGTGACGCTAACTAGTTTGGCACTTCAAGACGAATCTCAGTAATGTAAGCTGGGGTGTATGAGTTGCCTAGGTGCCTTGCCACTGGGTTCATTGACGGCGACACCCTCTGGCAGTAATCGTTGAAAGCAGGTACTAATTTCATCCAAATATTTTCTATTGGCAGGGAAAGAGTGGCATTACCTATACGTATATTCTATCCTGGTAATGCCTTAGAATTGTGGTGTTATGATGCCAGAAGGTGTGACGTCATTTCCTAAATCGACCTTCCATTGCTGGAAGCAGTGCACTCTTCAGATATCAGCAGTTTGGCTGTTCAACTGTTAGAGCCTTCCAAAATTGCCAACCTTATCCACAAAACCTTCTCTCATTTGGCTCCATACTTATGTCGTGCATGCTACCTGTTGATAAGCCAGCCACGGAGCATCCTAAAGAACGGAAGTGACATCACTCCTCGATGTGACTCATGAAGTTTGAAGGGATTACGGAACTAATCAGCCAGAACAATACAAAGCGGTGGTTGATTTCCCTCGCATTTTTTAACGTGGATGCCTTAACCCCAGGTGGACCCATAAGTCACACAGAAAGATGACGTAATATCCCCTTAACAGTCACGTTTAGAAGGAAGGATCAAAAATGCAAGTTTACGAATAGAACAGTCAGCTGGTAATAAATATTTTCGAGTATGTGGTGAAGTAGTTCATTGAACTCTTTCCTCTCTTTTGGACATTTAGAACGCTGTGTTGTGTTTTGCTGTGTTGTGGAGGTGCCAAACTGTCTCGAACCAGTATCAAGTTTAGGTGGACTGGATTTGTGGTTTTGGAAGACACTGTGTAGTCCGTCTCGAACTTGCCTTTCACATTTAGCAGCATTACAAGGGAATTAAATAACAGTTTAAAATTACAAATAAAAAGCAAAGCGTGATATGTGGTTCCCTTATTTTTAATTTTAAAATGGCGTGTTGTAACATTTTTATAATATTTGAAGAATAATAAGGCGTGAGCATAATAGTTCAAAAGTTCCGTCATGCCTTCTTACATTTTATTTAAGGTCCCTTATGGATCACTACAGATTGGAATCTCTGGCATTGTGTTGAAACTTGGAACTAATGCATCATTGGCTTGGATCATTACACTAATTATGTCTCTCATTCTATCCAACTTGTTGACAAAGCTTACAATCGTTTGGCAGTAACTTTGCCGTATACTAAACATTCAAGGTTGACTTAAATTCTATAAAAAGTTAGAAATTGATTATCAACTAACATTTCTAGTCGATCCGAAATGACCGACTCCTTTAGTAATAACAGTGAAGAAAAATCACTTAGCAACTCGCAGAAAAAAGGGAGTTTTCAACAGTTAACATAAGAAAAATACTATGTCAATTGACATACACAGTTGACCAATGCCTCATAAGAGTCAATGAACAATCAAACAATCAATTCAATTGATCGCTTCTGATAGAAACAAAGCTATAAATATAATACTTAGTACTCACTACTTCAGCACATCCCAACACACAAAAAAGGAAAAGACAGCGCAGGTTCTTCCGGGGATAAAATAAAGAACTAAAGTAAACTTTCCCTCAATATTGTTTTTGTTTTCGTTTTTTCTGATAATTTCTCACAAGCTGGCAACTTTGTGATTCGACCACTGAAAAGCAAGCAAAATAAAAGCCGTTAAGTCCCTGCAATTTCTGAAAAATGTTTCTCGGACACAGACCTCACAAATCGACAACGATGAGGTTTTATTTATTACACACCATTTTTCTAAGCACATGTTAACTGGTTTTCACTAAATAATTTGTCAAACAACATTGTATGAAAGAGCGGGTATGTCTTGTGTGATTAGGCCTATAGCTGAGACAGTAGACCTACAATTCGCTAGCAGTCTAAGGAAACTAGTCCCAGTGTGTAAAGTGATTTTTTCCCTAACATGATTTATCGGCGGTTCCTCGAATCCCAAACCCTCCTTAACCTAACCAACCCTTGATACAACCAATGGCTCATACTACGGACGAGAGTTTTCTGCAAACTGAAATGCATGAGCGGTCTAACATATTCCTTTACAATGCAGAAATTGCCAAAAGCTGGGCCAGATACCAGTCAGATATCTGAAAAGGTTTTGTTGTACAGGTATCTGGGAAACAAGAAGAATTGTTCTGCCGATACACCAGCAACCATCATCCGTTTCATTCATATCTGAAAGGTTTTTGTTATACAGGTATCTGGGAAACAAGAGGAATTGTTCTGCCGATACACCAGCAACAATCATCCGTTTCACATTCTACTTCCATTTAAAGAAGAAATCATGTCAAATGAACCTTATATCGGTGTATACCATGATCTCATGTCCGACAGTGAAATAGAAGTTGTTACGGAACTTTCTGCTCCTTTGGTAAGTGTACTTACTGTACATACAGAAAATACTAATTGAGAAAATAGACAATTTTTAGACAGTTTTTAGTAGTACAATTTTTGAATGTGCACGTTCCTACACTTAATCGGAAATAATCAGAGGCCGATCTGACCCGATTAGGCCACTTGCATCACAAACGTCATCACACTTCATACGAAAAGGAAGCTCTGCCTAATGATTGCCAGCTTTGAAACCATCTAGAATTTCTTCCAGTTCCTGTCGAAGAAATCAACCCAATGACACATGAGTTGAAAACTTTTTAACCAGTATGTAGTTTACGCCCCTCAGGTGCAATGTTAGTTTTGTCGCTTTGGGGGATAAAGCTGATCACTAAACAATGCCACTGCAGAAAAAAATCATCCCTACTAATGAAATACTTATTGAGATATGAATGTTTAAAATTTGTGGTTGAACATTTGCAGTCATCGAACGAAAACGAATATATCTTATAATAAAAGATGTTTCTACCAGAAGTATTTGGGTTTTGTTTCGGAAAAAAAAAGGGATCATCATAGAACCAGAATATGCGACCTGTCCATGGTAGGGGTGGGCAGTACCACTTATCTTACGTGACGATACTGTAGTAGATTTTATATCGTACAATTCTGATGACCGCTCAACTTCCCTGCACTAATAGATATCCGTGAAGAAGACCCGGTTAACCTGAAATAATTGATCGTTTGCGAGAAACGGACAGTCAAAATGTCAACGGGCAGAAAAATCTCACGAGCGCTTTAGCACGATTGTGATTTTGACACGCCGAGATATTTGAACTGTTCCGTTTTGAGCAAACGATAAATTATTTCAGGTTTACCAAGTCTTCTTCACGGATATGTGTTTTAATGCTAAGGTGTGACATCAAGCTAACATACCAAGTTATTTAGTTTTTAAAGATTTTTTATTTGTAAAATTTATTTGTGTCTCTTAATGAATTTAAGAATTTTTACATGCGACTTATGTAAATTCCTGAACGGAAGCTTCCGGATTAGAAGTTTCCTATGTACCAAGTCGGATTGAAGGGGAGAGACGTGCCGTTACCGATATTTGTGTGTTAAGGGGAAATTATTTTTTTCTACTTTAGTAGTTTCAATAAGATGAGCATATAAAATGCACTATTCGCTTGTGAGTCTCATATGTTTTTAGGTGTATTTTAAAGAGTCAGTAGCTTAGTTTTCGTATCGTCGGGACAAAAGGTTGCCGGGTTAGGCTCAGCTTGCGACATTTTTTTTCCGCGTTGGCCCCGTGAAAAATGTCGCCAATCGATAATACTCCTTTACGCTGGTTTTGCAATTGGGTATACTGTCTGAACTTGCGTAGGTCGGTCATGGTGGATTAGGGGTTGTGTAGACGCCATAAAAGTGTTAGATTATCGAAAAAGTGTGGGTTATCAAAAAAGTGTGGGTTATCAGAAAAGTGTGGGTTATCAAAATTAATCCACGGTGACGTGTGTGGGTTTTCAAGTTAACCGTATATAACGACTACACTTTTTGTACTGGGATGTGTTAGCATGACGTCACCACCGTGCATTAACTTGGGACAATGATAAAGAGTAATAGACAACAAATTGGACAATTATTTTAGTTATTAGCTACGATAGCCTAAGTACTAGGCTTTTTCATTTTTTTACATTTAATTAAGGTTCTGGTTGGTGTAATTAAATCTGTCAACTCCCCAACTACTTTTCATTATCCCATTAAAACTCAGTATCCCTATCCCTTACTTCTCTGCGATTAGTCTAATACCACTGAAAATTAGCGTCCTCACTAGAATCGGGAGTCACTAAAACTAAAGCATATGACACCTTAACCAGAAAGTGGACAGTGAAGGAAAAAGAGGCCAAAGCATGACTCTCCTTAAGACCCTTCTCATTAATGAATATAAGGGCTCGTATGAAATCCCTACGATATACCTTTGTCTTTCCCTTCAGAGTCTATTGTGCGGACCTAATGATTCATAAAGGGGTGATGATCTAATTACAAACCACACCAGGTTGAAGTTATATTAATATTCACCAAATGACGCTGGCCAAATACCCTAACGTAATCTAACGTAACCTAACCAAGCTTAATCTACCTACATACCATTTGGTGATTGGGAATATAACTTTAATGCTCTAGAAAAGACTGGGAGATGATTTATCCACATTATTGATATGCATTGATTTTCCAGCATGTCCAGTGCCCTCCCTGGCACCTCACTGCCCTGTTACAATTCGAACTGATTGCATTTACATTTCAGTAGGAGTCCATGAAAACTGTTTTTAATTCGTTTATTTTCTGTTCTTATAGTTACAGAGAGCTAAAGTTCAAGATGCAGAAACGGGAGAACTAATAAATGCTAATTATCGCATTAGTAAAAGGCGAGTAAAGAAATTAGCGTAGGTTTTTTTTTTTCACTTTTAGCCAAAGCTACCTTTTGGAATGCGTGCACGCCACTTCCTTTTCTTAGTGTGGCAAAACATTCTTAATTTTCTTACCTGGATAACTTGTTCGTAGAAGGGCCTACTGGTACACATATCATTAATGATTGGGAGGAGTTTGAGACTGAAAGTACCACTGACAGTACACATCACAGTGTGCCAATTCAATGTACGCACGAAGTATGTAATAGCCATAAACAGTGTGGGTGCTGGTAGTACACAAACTGTATGCGTGTGGTTGCGTGATGTGTGATGGCCTGGCCCCATGAGCCAAACCAGGGATAGGCCATCACAGCAGAAGCAATCCATAAGGCGGCTGGCTTCACAACAGTTTAGGGGCAATAAGTGACCAACTGCAGTCGTTATTCCACAAATGCAAACCCCTACTCTCATTGTTTTTCTCTTACTGACGGCTATAAAAGCAGAGGCAAAAGAGACATTGGGACAGATGCTCTGCATGCAGATTTTGCGTGTGGTTCATACCTATTTAGCATGTGGCTTCAGTCTATCTTGACTTTAACATTGCGCAAAGATGGGTACCACGGCTGTCTCATGTGCCGGCGGTCCCGGAGTCAAGCCTGACCTCAGCCAAACCCGGTATTTTCGGTACAGAAAGGCCCTGTGATGCCTCATGGTTATGTTGCTTGTGGCATGCAAAATATCCTCGGAATTTCCGCTTGTAATCATCTAGTATTGTTTCTAGCTTTCTGGCTTTGTGGCCTCAGCTGAGAGCGCATCAAACCTAAAAAATATACACAAACTCTGTCAGAATGTGTACTGACCTCGGCTGGCAGTGCGTCAAACCTCCAAAGTATACACAAACTCTGTCAGAAGTGTGTACTGAGCTCGGCTGGCAGTGCGTCAAACCTCCAAAGTATACACAAACTCTGTCAGAAGTGTGTACTGACCTCGGCTGGGACTGCGTCAAACCTCAAGAGTATACACAAACTCTCTTAGAAGTGTGTACTGAGCTCGGCTGGCAGTGCGTCAAACCTCCAAAGTATACACAAACTCTGTCAGAAGTGTGTACTGACACAATTCGTGCGAAGGCTGAACCGGTACACAGTGATACTTACTGTCAGTGCACTTTGCCCTCACAATGTCTGCCATAGTGTGTAGGAGGAAATCATCCTGATATAAACTCTATCCCTATCCAATTCTTAATTCTATCCGTCTAGCATATCAATGGTCAGTGTGATCTAATAAAGAATAACACGTACAACACAGAGATAAAAATTGACTAGCAAAAGAGAGAAGGGACACAGAGGCTTCAATAATTTATTTCCTGTTTCGTTTTCGCCCTAGTGCGTGGCTGTACGAAAATGATCATCCAGTTATTGAACGAATTTCACGTCGTTTGGAAGCTGCTACTGGTTTGAGCATGGACTCTGCTGAACCTCTACAGGTATAGTTATGTGTTAGCTTATGTCTTCTTGAATTCCAGCAGATAATCTATGCACATTGTAGTATCCCTATGGTATAGTAATAATATAATAATAAATTGAATTTGGTCCACCACCAAAAAATGGCGACCAGGAAACGGAAGGGTTGCCCACTTACACCGCCCCTATGTAATGGAAAAAAACACTAGTATGTTCTCGTAAGTAATACTGAAAGATCGCAGTCATGTAGGGCACGACGAAAGGCCGAAAGAGCGTGAGAGCG
This sequence comes from Lithobius niger, assembly GCA_023313725.1. Taxonomy (NCBI): domain Eukaryota; kingdom Metazoa; phylum Arthropoda; class Chilopoda; order Lithobiomorpha; family Lithobiidae; genus Lithobius; species Lithobius niger. Next base: position 4,893 of record JAHWFP010140678.1, on the reverse strand, counting down.
TACAATGTCCTCTGACAAAGCGTTCCATGGAGGTATAATGATACATGTAAAGAAATTCAAGCGACAGTCAAGTCGTGACCTAGCCCACCTAAGTTTCAATGAGTGTCCTCGTGTCGTAGAACAACCCACAAAGTCGAAAAAAGAAAAATCAAGCGGGAACATGTTGTGCACAATTTTAAAAGTCAGCAAGAGGTCTGCATAGAGACGTCGTAATTCCAATAGCTCCAGGCTTGAACGTCCTAATCTTTTCCCGGCAGGAAGATGCCTGAGACCAATTAGTGACCTAGTAAAGTGGCGCTGAATTGACTTGAGTAGGTCATTGTCCTGGAGTAAGTATGGAGACCGGACTGGGCTGGCATACTCCAGGATTGATCGCACGTACACTTTAAATGCCCAGACACGAGTTTCAGAATTGGCGCGGGCAAGAAACCGATTAACAATGTAGAGGGGACAGATAGGCTGGGCAGCGATTTTCCTGCAGTGGGTTGAGGACTTGAGATCGGACGTAAACCAGACACCCAAGTCCCTGATCTCATTCTTACATCCCAACTATAGACCATTCAAAGTATATGGAGAGAATTGGGAATAGCTGCCTAAGCAAAAGGAGAAGCACTTCTCACTGCCACCGTGAGGACCTCAAGCGTCTGACGGCCTTAGCTGGCCGGCAGTGTAGTGGCCAGCTAAGGCTGTCAGACGCTTGAGCTCCTCACAGTCAATACAGCTATCTCAATCGGGTGCGAGTCGAAATCGAAGAGATCCGTCTGTCGGCATTAATTTCTGCGCGTTCCAGCAAAACAATGGCGACCTCCGTGTCGTGTTTTCGTGATGCCGTAATTAAATTGTTACATCGGACGTACGTAACGTATTCTTACCGCAATTCTTGTGTTTAGTTATTGTGTAAGTGATCCAAAAGTCAAACATGCATGTCAAAATGGATGTAATTGCCCTTTAACAGTTTATTGGCAACAATCAGTTTTTAGTTTATTGCCAACAATCATTCCGTTTCCAATAATCGAATACTGTAATTATTAGACGGGTGGCCGTTTTGGCCGTTTTGGTCTGGGTCGGGTGGCCGTTATACAACACTGCAACTCGTTTTTATTAATGTAGGCTATTATTTCTCAAGGAGCCTTTCCTAAAACATTATTTTATTTGTTTGAAATCAAATAAATCTAAAATATATTAGAAATAAATAATAATAATCCCGAATTACTGTTACGGTTATTGTCGTCACTATTGTTGTTTCATTGTTATTGCTTATTCACTGTAGTGAAAGTTAACTTGTTACCGGCAAACTCTTTTTGTTTTGTCCAATTCAAGGTCGTTAACTATGGAATTGGCGGCCATTACGAGCCACATTTCGATTTTGCCAGGGTAAGTAACAGGGTAGAAGAATATATACGTAGTGCCACCGTTTCTCTGACAACAGTAAACATTTGGACGAAAGAAGTACCTGCTTTCAACAATTTACCACCAGTGGGTGCTGTCCTCAAGTAACAGGAAACGCAAAGCATCATGGGGATAAAAACTATTTAGCGTCACTAAAACAAATTGATCACGATAAGAATACAAAATTAATCGCTTAAAATATATCATAATTCACATTAGGACATTAAAATAATTTTAAGGAAGATCAGAAACAGTAGCTGATCAAGTTTTATTTTTTTTTAAATCCAACATTCAATTTTAAAACGGGTTGTTGTTACGAGTGGAGCTAAGTATAACGCGTGGTTATGTGTTCCGAGAACGTCCGAGAAGCGTGCTCGTCGGCCGTTCAGGCTGAAGCTCCTTTCGTGGTTTACGTTTATTGTAACGAACTATATACAGTTTGAATCGAACACAGAATAAGTTCTTCAACTTCGGATGTTGCCCACGCACGAGTATTTCGTCAATTTCCGCAGGTATTGTCGCTATGGCAACGATGCCGCCATTTTTTTTTTCAAATTTTGCTTCCTACGAGAACTTGACTAGTGCTGCCTTCCGGTGCCGTTGGTGGAAGCAGGTATTATTATTATTAACACGTTTTCAGAAAAGCGACACTACCTACTAATCTACCTTGGTAAGTAGTTTGGGGAATAATGTATCAAGTTTACCAGAAATTACTGATCGCTACCAAAAAATAATTTATTTTATTTTCCCAAATTACAGAAAGAAGAAGTGAATGCCTTTCAAGGAATGAATTCTGGAAATCGCATCGCTACTGTTTTATTCTACGTAAGTTCCCAACACGGGTCTTATATAGGGCAGTGACACAACGTTGTAATATTGTATATAACTCTATGCTGGAGCCAGTAACTGGGATAGCTGCAAGGGTCACTGGAGGGGAGAAAGAAGGGCGTCTTACTGAAGACAATGCTGTTAAGAGTGGATTTCTTAGGCCTATAATGCACGATTTTTGTCGATTTGTTGGCAGTTGCTGACATTTTTAAGCAAGTGGAATCTTTATTTTCCATTTACAACCTAGCAGCGTAAGGGATTGGTGAAAACAACGGTTTTTTTAAGCCTATGAAATCCGCTCTCAAAGCACTGCCTTGACTATAGAAGTGCCGTTGTTTAACCCGCCATTTTAATCTAGCGCGCCTTGCAGCTATCTCTCTTTTAGCCAATATGACGTCACATGACGCTGCTGTATTGATCTGATGGTGTTTTAATGTTTTTATTCGACAAAGTTTTTTTTTTTTTAATTAAAACTGACATTTTTCTAGCGAATTTGGTCATGCGGTATTTTTTATTTTGTGATTATACTACTTTTTTTTTTTATTATTAAATTCTTTTGAGCCTTAAGCCAGCCGAAGCAATCTAATGCTCGTGTGGCTAAACCGGCTCAAATTTGAACATTACCAGACTTTTTTTGAGAGCAGAAGAAATATCGTGGTAACGGGAGGTACCAAACTGGCGGTTCGATTCGGGAAACCTCCGATCATCGTAGGCGGCCGAAAGATTATCCAGAATTGGCCAGAACAGTTCCCATAGCTGCTGAAGGAGCAGCGGCTACCATTTCAGGGCTTTCATTTCAGGTTTTCTTATCTCAGTTAACATGATTACACAAGAAAGTGATGTCGATCAAATGTATTAATTTATCGCAATTTTTTTTTTCAGATGAGTGATGTGGATGCTGGAGGAGCTACAGTTTTTCCAAAAATCGGCGTAGCTCTTTGGCCTCGCAAGGTTGGTGTTTTTATGTTTGTACATTTTGAATTTACCGTGCACTGTAGATCTCATTTGAGGATGGAAATAACATGAAATTCAAGTGCAAAAGCTATAAACATTAACTAATGACCCCCATTAAAACCCGTATTTGAGTAAATATAAATTTTTGAAAGAATTCTAGCTCAAAAAATTGCATTAAATGACTCGCTAAATTAATACAAAATGTAGATGCATAAAAATTTCGACATTTGCTTCCATAATAATAATATTATTATTTATTATTATTTCTTATATAATAATTCTATTCATACAAGAGCATGTTAGGATCCTTCAGACAATTAACCTCAAAATCCAGGACGGAAAGCCAAGTGGGCTCGAAAAGTGTTAAATAAATACGGATGCAAACTTGTTTACATTGCCTTTTGGATTTAAGTGTTAAACTACCTGAGCAGGGAATTGAACCGACGACCTTTGAAACCAAAGGGTGAAGTCCATCGCTAAGCCAGTGTCAGTACGGCTCAGCGGTAGGACTGCGGTCTTTGGTTTCAAAGGTCGTGGGTTCAATTCCCTGCAGAGGCAGTTTGACATTTAAGACCAAAAGGCAATGTAAATAGGTTTGCATGCATATTTATTTAACCAAAATCCAGCCTTTTAATATTCAACCTCCAGAAAACAAAATGGCAGGCTCCAGGTTAAGCAACATTTTCGAATATAAGAACGAAGAATTCATACGACGGTGTCGCCTTTACGTCGAGGGAAAGTTGAGAGATAAGAAAATTATGCCGCAACTGAAAGAAAATATGAAAATAGCGTGTCTACAAGTGGTGCAATTGGTTATGAAATCTTCATCTGACGTTGAAGAAGATTTTTTCGGATTTCTCAGCGGAGAAGGCGTAACAGAGGTTGAAGCTAGTAAAGATCGCCCAATTGATGCAATTAAAAAATATGAATCAATGGTGGCTAAAAAAAATAGCCCAGTGATATGGAAAAGATGTACGTTACCAATTTTGGTACAATTTGTTGAGAGAGCGATAATCCCGTGAAATTTCACGGACAGTTAGACGCTGTTGCTTTACAACGGAAAGATTACCGATAATGTTTCGATGATGGTGGACTGAAGGGTTTCCCGACCCCCAAACCAAGCCCCCCCCCCCCCCCCCCAAAATGTATACACTATAGAGCAGTGACATTTGCCGCCATATTGGCATCAGTATGGGTTTTGGAGGGCATAACTACAAGGTGCACTAAATAAAAATGGAGGGAAAAACAACGGAAGAGCGGATTTCTTAGGTTTAAAATAACGTTGTTTTCTCCAACGACAAAAATCGCGCGTTTTAGGTCTGAGAAATCACTCTTCACAGCATCGGCTTCAGTATGACGCCCCTTTGTTTCTCTCTGCAGTGCCCCTTGCAGCTAACCCATTAAGGCTCCAGCATAGAGTTATATACAATACTACTACATCGTGTCACTGCTCTGCAGCAAAGAAAAAAAAATGTAGTTCCAATAAAACAGCAATATTTTCAAAGAACGACGAACTATCTTTAAGAGTTGTTAGAGCAGACCTACAATGAATCGGAGTTTGTTACTCGTCCCTCCTATGGTAGTCTTATCTTTATGTACTCCTGCAAAAACTTAATTATTTTCATTTTTATATTTTTAGGGTTCTGCTGCATTTTGGTACAATTTACATAAACATGGTGAAGGAGACTTTAAGACGCTACATGCTGGTTGTCCCGTCCTTGC
>JAHWFP010140677.1:0-17755 GCA_023313725.1 Lithobius niger | reverse complement strand
CTCCTGTCAAGGCGGTGCCAACCATCTGTTTTTGACGAGGTCTGCTGTTAATGCTAATTAGCAGGTTAACCCTTTTAGGTCCGAACGATGATATATCGTCGTCGTAATTCTGCTGCAAAAAAGACCAAACGACGACATACCATTCGCTCAGTTCTACGCCCTGTTAAAAAAAAAACCTTTTGCGTACATCGGAGGCTAACTCCAATTGAGTTAGGTATTTTGGAACGTATATTAAAGGTTTATTTCGGTTTATTTAATTCAAATCGATTTTATTACCTTAAGTCGATGTTATTGTTGGCATCGTCGCCAAAATTGACGTGAAAATTGCGTTTGTTTGCTGAAAACAGCCCTCGGTTCAAACGATCGTATCTCCGGAAATACGCAACATGCAGCAGCCATCTTGAGCGCGTTCGAGAGAGGGGATTCCCAATTTTCTAGCCCGCTAAAAATGACGTCATCAACTTCAACGTCACTGCCTGTATTCCTCGAATGAAATGTGCTGTTTCAACGGCCCTTGTTCAAACTCTTCCCGATCGTGTGCGCCGATTGGTTCGTTCGCGGCACGTGACCCGTCGGCCGTTCATTCGTGACGTCACGCGAAGCGAGTCAAGGTCGTATCCATTGGCGCTATAGCAGGAGCGCGTTCGCTTGTGGGCAGCTGGTCAATATGGCCGCTGAGGACAAAATGGTAGTGAGCTTTCAGCGATCGTAAGTATTGGGGGAATAAAGCAACTTTAAACTATTTTTACGGTAATAAAACATAAAATAATGATTTCGGAAGTAATAACAGGCATTGTGACGGAAGAATATAGAGTGGACGTTATCATTCCGAGTACTGTAAGTTGAAACTTTCGTTAGCGTTGTTTACATAGTCGAACTTCAGGATTTTTTTAATAAAGAAAAAATGTAGGACGATGGTCCCAATTATATTTCTGTTCAATAATTTACTATATAATTATTACGTCTGCAAATTTTTATACGCCAAGACCGCGTAGTTTTTTTAGTACAATTTATTTCCGTGAGGCATGCAACTTGTTCATGGCATCCATGTTGCGGCCGTGGCCTTTCTCTCTCGCGAATTGAAAAAATGGCGTGGACCTAAAAGGGTTAAGATGTTTTGGCAAATAAGAAAGAACACGAGATTCGTTTTTGTGGCATTAATTATGTTTCACACTGTTATCGTTATTTTCCAATCTGCAGCAATTTATGAATCGAGACAACAAAATTTAATACATGAAACCCAAGTTTCAGTAAAAATTGCTGCGTTCTTGGTAGCGTTCGAATGCTGGAAGGCCCAGTTTCCTTGTCTGCGATGAATGATGACCTCAACTTCACTGCCTTTATTTCTCGCAGAAACTGCTCCGTTTTCTCTGTGCGTTTTGAAACTCCTTTAGTATTGCAACCTCCGATTTGTTCTTTTGTGGAACGATACCTTTGAATGCATCGGAGCACAGCCTCAAATGATATCAGGCGAAGCGAGTTTTCGGACAGAATGATAAAAATGGAGTGGACTAAAGTATTAAACTTCAAAAAAAAATTATTGTGGGGACGGGGATTAATCTTTAATCATTTTTTTTTAACCTTATGGTAAACGTTTAGCCAATTAATCGGAATTTTACAACCCTGCTGTTTAATGAGTTAGGTCAAAGCGATATTGAGTATGGGTTTGCTATGTGAAAGGTTGTGTTCAGAATGCTTTCAGAAATTATTTTCAAAAAAAAATATTTGAAATAAGGCTACACCGATACCAAACTTGCCGATCAGATAATATCGAACCGGATATCCAAAATTGTATCCCCAATTTTTCATCAAATGTGTAGTCTTTTACAAAAGTCCAATTATTGAAATAAAAACAAATTTAAATTGTAACCCACAGGTAAAACATAGCTAGGAAGATACTCGCTTATTTCCTGAGCAAAACGCTACGAACCGCATGTTGTAATCTCGAATGGTTCCAAAGTTATCAATATTTATGTGAAAGTTGCCGAAACCGATACCGCAAATGTGGTTAGCCCGAGGTTCGGTTTGTATTAAACGAAAATTACTAAAACTTTTAATCATCAAGAAGACGATTGTCGTTTAAACAATTAATCGGCACAACCCTATTAAACTGCATATCGTTCGGCCTCCATCTTGTCGCGTTTTCAATTTAAGGAACCCAGGGAATTCTCCTTTCTTGCTGCCATCAACATCACTGCCTTATTCCTCCAATTAACTGCTCTGTTTCAAAAGCCGTTGGCGCGTTCTGTAGTATATCGACTCGCGATCTCCAATTGGTTCATTTGTGGCACGTGGCATCGGGGGCCAGTCATAATGTGACGTCATGCGAAACGAGTCAAGTTCGCCTCCATTGGAACTAGCTTGAGCGCGTTCTTTGTGAATGGCCGGCTTAGAGCCAACGATGGTGGCTCGCGACAGCGCTATCGGCTATATTTGAGGCCATATGAAAACTTTACTTGCACGGTAATAAAAATATTAAAAAAAAAAGATTTCGGAGTTGGTAAAAAGTACTGTAGAAAAACAACCAGGGCCTGTTAACATTCCAAGATTGCCAGGATGCAGCAAGGATTGATATTTCTTTAGGCCTACTCAGAGTTTGCCGGTTTTCTTGGCCAAGGGCAATTCGGACAATCGGGGTTCGAATATCTGAGGTTTTACTGTACTTCATTTTTTTTTTTACTTGTGTTTTTATCAATTTCCTTTTTTATGTTTGTGTGTGTGTGTGTGTGTGTGTTGTTGGTTGTGATAGTGTTGCCAGAGGTTCATTATAAGAAGGTTTCAGTATACTAGTATGGGTTTTGGAACAGCCCTACTATGTGATTATAATTAATTATAAAATGGCAAAATTACCATACTTAACTTTACAGCTGTCTCTGCAGTTGAAACCTACCAACTTTAAATACTACTGCACCAAAGGAGTTATCTGTTATACGCTGCTTTCTGTAATGCTAAAAACAGGCTTGACTGGGATAATATATTTACTCAAATCGTATTACTTTGTTGCTAGAAAAAATATCAAGAGAGTGACTACAACTTGGTATCAGGATTACCCAGATCTGAACAAACTGTAGCAGTTACAGCGATGGCCAAGAAGGCTGAAAGTATGAAGGGAGGAAGAGCTAAAATAAAGTATCTTCCACCTCAAGCGAATAAAGCACGCAGAAATGAGCATGAGACACAAGAATATGAAGGTTAGTGTATTTTTATAATTTGAGGTGTCTTCATGTTATCTTCCACATTTAGTAACACTAATTGCTATGGGTCGTCAAGAAATTTTCCTGTAATATTTGTATAACTTGTGAAATAATATCTGAAGTTTACAAATTCAGTTAGTGGTAAAACAAACTAACAATATTAACTACTTTAAAAAGAACGTGGATAAGACCATTTAAAAAAAGAAAGTAGTTTCTCGGGTGGAAATTAATTTTACTTGTTGCTTGGGGAAAAATCCTATACCTGTCAATTTTTGCATTATGTCTCACGGTGGTGCTGTTGGCTTTGAGATCTTAGAGCGTTGTAACCAGACAGCCTTGTAACCCCGTCCTGCACATGCGTGGGTTTCCTTATTAGAATGGCAGCTCGGGGAGTCTGTGATCTTTTTTCGTTCTGCTGCTCTTCATGGTGTTTTGTTCCGAAAGCTGCTCCTGCCGCCAAAGACATTGTGGATCCCACCCTGTCGGTTCCCGGGATCGATCCACCCTTTCAAAGCCGTGCTTTTGGATTGCTCTTCCCCAAGCAAAAAATGAAAACCTTCCCCAGCGCTTCCCGAGGCTGCGCTCACGACATTGTCGGCACAGCCGTCAGTGCTTACGTCTGCTGTATCGAGACTGTTCTCGTCAAATTCGACCAGCTTCAGCATTGAAGCCCTCTGATAGGTCGGATGTCAGCCAATCAGAAATCGTCAACCAATCTGAAATCAAATATACAAATGCCAACACGGATGCCTCTTGGCCGTGGAGCATGCCGCTGTTTCTACTTCTTTCTCCCGTGCCTGCCCTCACCCTGAGGCTGACGTCATGCCGTTGACTTTTCAGCCACTCGGAGCTTTCGTGGACAGTGCTTTCATCCCTTTCAGCTTGTCTCGACCTTGGTTTAACTGGGTCTGGGTCGAAAGGCCGACAGATGAAAGGCATACAGGCCAAAAGGCCGACGTACTAAAAGGCAGAAAGGTACTAAAGGCCGACATTAAATTTAAATTTTAATTCCTGTTTCTTACTACCTGCAAATACTTACCTTCTTTAATTATGCTAAAATCACTATTTTACACTATCACTGCTCAAACTGCAAAAAATTTCCCATTTTTCTTCCCTCTAAACTTCTCTCCATCACCGCCAGGGGCACTGCTCCTCCTCCTTCTAAAATGTAGGCTGAAAATAACTAGCTATTCGTGTATTTACAGAAATTTGCAAACACGATCCTAAAGGGACATTTTAATAAATAGACTACAAATAAAAAAATTTAAGGGGTGTGTGCCATTATGAATTTTGGGTAGGCTGATATAAATAATTTAATACTAAAATTCAGGTGTGGAGAGAAGGAATGCTGGTACTTCGAGGACCAGTACTTTCCGAGATATTTTAAAGCAAAATTTTGCGATAATATTTGTTGCGAGAATTTTTAAAATGTGCAATGGAAAAAGGTAATTTTGCGATACATCACGTTGCAAGATTTGCTGGAATTTGCAACCAAAAAACCTTACAAAATTGTTAAAAGAAAAAGACTAAAATAGGCATCATAATTGGTGTACAATATGAATAAAGTCTTAAAAAATTTAAATTTCACTCCAAAACAGCTGCCAGTAACGAACAGAACTTATTTTAATGCAAAATTAATAAAATTTTGATGAAAAGTAAGTCGTAATTTATTTATTCGGGCAAAAATTGCAAAAAAATGCAAATTTTGCAGGCTAGTGCAATGGATGTGCTACATCAAATCATAAACGGCCGACATGTTTTACGATCATGTACAGATCACACCCATGCTCGAGCAGCAAGTGAGCAAGTCGTCGCAACAACGTTTAAAGTAATTAAAGCTGATTTGTCAAATAAAACAGGAATTGAAATTAAGAAGAAAAAAAATTAGAAATTAATAATCAGAAGTAAGGTGTTACGAGTGTCTGCCATCTGTAGGTTTAATCCTTTTTAAGCATCTAAATGATTCCATAACATATTGTCAAATAAAACAGGAATTAAAATTAAGAAATAATTTCTTTGGTATGTCGTCGTTTTGGAGTGTCGGCCTTTTAGACCTGTCTGCCTTTTAGTATGTCGGCCTTTTGTACGTGTCTGCCTTTTGTACCTGTATGCCTTTCATATGTCGGCCTTTTGACCAGGTACCGTTTAACTCCACCTCCAGTGAATACTGTTGTTGCCGATTCCACTTCTTGCCGCATTCGTGGCATAAACCCATGTTTGAGCGAGTTCAAGCAAATACCATTTTCATCTCTTGCAGCCCCAGAAGCAGAATATTTTCAGCCGGTCTGCGACAAGCTTTTTGCAAACTAAAACCGGTCTGCGGGAAGAGGGAAGTGTCTGCGGGTGGCAGGAAGGGTGTGAAGATGGAATTTTGCATTGTGTAAAATTTTGAGTTAGGCCTATTTGGGTTCATGAGACAAGTTTCTTGCGACAACTTTTTGTCGAGACCTTTGTTCTTTGTTTTAGCTAAACAACTTGAGAACGACCAAACCTATCGTCATGACAATAGCACCATTCAAAAGCTCTTGAAAAAAACGGTTAAAATGGTGTATTTGAACGTCAAAATCGGTCAATTTTTGGCGAAGTTACCGCAAAAAGAAGACTTAAGACAGAAAAAAGTGCATGATAAATCGTACTGCAACACTGCCAGCCGTACTGCGACGTAGCGTCGCGCGTCGCTCTGATTTTGATTCTGCTACTGCTACAGGGCTTGCAGCCTGTCGAAGTTTATTCATGGCTAACTCACGTTTTCAGTGTAGTTTCACGACGGTTGTCATTTTCTCCTCCGACAGCTTGTCCCGACCGTGACTAACCTCACGTCTCGAGTAAAATTCAAGAATGGTTAACATTAATGCTCATCTCCATCATGGCTAAAACCCATGTTTTAAGTGAAGCTTCAGATGGATCTCTCTCTCTCTCCCCTCTGACAGCTCGTCTAAACCCTGACATCGTTACTATTGAACCAAGGGGTCCTCCTCTATAAAAACAAAAGCGCACAGGCTTTCACCATTCATTTTGTCTCCTACCTTTCGTTTGAAATTTGATTTTACTTGCCAACGATGACGCCTGCATGGGCCTGTCAAACCCGCACCTGTCTCTGTTGCCGCTCGCTTTCACACTGACATGGCTGCTTTCGACCCTTTATTGCAATCACGCCGCGGATGCTAGACATCTCTGGTTGGCGCTCACCTTGCCGTCCATCGACCGATGCTACTTGATGCCTGCATACTTTCGACGGACTTCCCTGGGCCAGCCGCTTCGGCTGTCGGCTACCCCCGATCCTCCCGATTCACTTTAGAATTTTGGTTGATTCCGATAACGAAGAAGACTGCAGCACTCAAGGAAGATACCGTGGCTCCTTCCCTGCTGACCCACTTTTCCGAAAGCTCGGCTTTGGATTGTTCCTACTGACGTCGGCCTTCACTGGCCTTGCTTCCTCGGCAGTTGCCATCGGCTTACCCCAATCTTCCCGACGTGCTTTTCTTTTTCGGTTGATTTGAAACTTGGCTTTGGATTGTTCCTGCTTTCGCCATGAAACGACCAATCAACGCCAGTGGATGTCTGCACTCCTTTCAACAGACTTCACCTGCCCTGCTACCTTAGCCAAAAAGCTGCAGTTCATCAAGACGAAGCCATCCGCATCGCTTTCAGAGGAACCTGTGACTCGACCAACTGAAAGCACGGCAGCCATTGGCCAACATGCTTTCAGTGATGTGTCAGAGGGAAAATTAATCCTAACCCCCGCCCCTAAACCGGAAACTTCCTGTGGTTCCTCTTCAAGGAAGGCCTAAAAAAAAAATACTACGTGTGGGAGTTGACATAAACCATGAAAGGAACTCGCTCCAAAAATGCTCATCCTGGGAAATAATGCCCAACACATTTCTTCCCCAGACATAGTGAATCCACCAAAACCCATGCTCAACCATGAAGAAAGCTCACTCGAATCCCGACCCCTGTGCTTCAATCATCACCTCAAACAGAAAACCATCGACCACAGGAACCAGCAGAATTTTCCTTCTCCACTCAAAAACAAATCGAAGGGAACTAGTTTCAACAGAAAACCAAAACCTCTCAAACAGGTATTCATTGGTCCTGAACACATAACACTCAACAGTGCTCACAGACCCAAGGAATAACATACGCCATCCTCGGAACGCCCAGGAAACTCGCTCGTAAGGTGCCCGCCACCAACTGTGATGAGGTTGGCCTGTCAATGCAAAAATTTACAGGTATTGGATTTTTTCCAAGAAAAAAGAAATGGAAATTTGCCGGCCCCCATGAAGGCCGGCTAAAATTTTTTTCTTTTGCAGGGGAAAAATACAATACCTCAGGCCCACCCTCCCTCCCCTCTTGAGTTACCTTGGCTTATGGGCGAACAAGAGAGACAAAGAGATGACAGACTCCCCGAGCTGTCATCTAATAGGGAGGCCCGCACATGTACGGGACGTGGTTGCCGGGCTGGCTGCTTACAAAACTGAGATCTCAAGGCCAACAGTAGCATCGTGAGACACAATGCAAAAATTGACAGGTATGGGATTTCCTCCCAGCAAAAGAAACAAATTTTAGCCGGCCTTCATGGAGGGCGGCAAATTTCCGTTTTTCCGTGCGGGTAGTTTTTTTCCCCCATCTCTCATTGTAGCTTAAGGTCTACCCTGCCAAATTAAAGCATGGATGTTGTCAGAAAGTGAAACTACGCAAAATACGATAGAGTATTTCCTTTTTTGAATTTAAGCGTTACTTGTAATAATCTGAAAGTGAAGCTACAATAACATTTAAAGCCCTAAGCCCGTAGTACTACAGGCATGTGAATATCACATGTAGTCCTGTGCCCGTAGTATTACGGGCAGTGTTGTACTCCATGTGTAAAATAAGCCCGCAGTATTATGGGTCTGGGGATCGTACTGAATCGTAGCTGAAGCTTTCAAGGCCAAGGCCCATTGATTGGTGGTTGCCTCTATTGGCAAAAAATGTAACTTGAATACAAATAAAGATGACAGCAACGCGATGGCTGATTCCGTAACAAAGAAGGCATCATTCGAAACTTTTTTCTTGAAAAATGGGTAAAGCAATTCCTTAAATAGAATAATCCAAACAACGCCCACATAAATCTAATTGTGATTTCATGAAACATAAAACTATAAGAATTGTTTTTTTAAAAAAAATTGTACATTTAATGTTAATTTGTTTTATTTTGGCGAAGTTTCAAAACTGGTCGATAACTGTGCAACTAAGCGCAGGGCGTTAAGTGTTAAGTACAGTTAAACCTCATTATAACAATATCTCTTAAAACAATAAACTTGTTATAACGAAGCTCTTTTTTTGGTCTTTTCTGTAACAATACATGCAAAAGTGCTGGTTTATACCAATAAACTTGATATAACATTGTATTTCCAAGGACCCTTTTGCATCTTAATAGAGGTTTCACTGTGTTACCATTTTATAAGCTCACCTCTTGGACATAATATAGAGATATTTTAAGTAAATTTGGTTTTGTTGTAACAAGACAAGATACACAGGAATCAAATACGGAAAAAAAAAAAGGTTCGTGCGGGGAATTTTTAACGGTGCCTGAGAAACAGATGAATTTTTTTAAGCTGCCTAGGAGTCATTTTTAGAAACTAATGCTCTAAAGGGACAGATAACAAAAATGAAATCCGTCTGCCATCTGCTTTGCATGAATATGTTTAAAATTGGCTCCACCTCCAAACCATCGAGCTTAGTGATGAAGTTAGTACTCCTAGCATTGTACGTGTGTTGACATGCGTTTAGTTCCAGTTTGGCTCTATGACATGTGAGACGTCCATTTTCCCTTGCATCGTTGTATCGACAGCATTGGAGTATGTGCGCTGCCTGATCAGATATGATTGCAGAGGAGCACTGGGAGAAAAGGGCAGAAGGATAAAAATGCACTTTCAGAAAAGCTTGCACTATAAGCTGTGGCTTAAAAATGTAATGTGACCTCTAAATTTCCGATGATCATTCTCTCCCCCCCCCCCCCCAAGACCCGGAAAAACAGACGACCCTCCCTTCCCCTCACCCAAGGTACAAAATATTTTGACACCACTGCACAAAAAAAGTAAGCTTTTTTATGTCTTTTGTGGTTAAGTGTAGATGATTATCTCTGAACTACAGTACTAAAAATTGCATTACGCATCGACAGGTTCCAATTGTGTAGAAAATGAGGCATGACTTGAAGTATGTTCTTGAAAAACATCTTTGGGTCGAGATTCATGACGGTAGAATAACTTGATAAAAGGGATGCACATTGGCACTACTAAGGTAGTTCGAGTCGGCATGTCCTTTTTTTTCAGCCATCTTTTCTTTCGATTACGTTTTCAATGAAAGTTGTGTAATCATTTTTCAAACATACTTCATATGATTGTGAAATTAAGCGTGATATAAGGTGATTTTTCAACTTTAAACATACTTCAGAGTAGCTACCTGCAGAATGGCAGACATCACAGATTGGCCGCTTCATTTTGTATAAACCATTTGATGGACCTGAGCCAAAACGGGTGCCTATCCCATACCACACTTTCCGGGTTCAATACAAAGTTGGTCACGTGCCGGAGTTGTGTGGCATATTGAAAGGTTGCGTTATAAAAAGTATCAACAGTATCTACATGTAAACCACCTAATAACAACTTTGAACTCTAACTAAGCACTAGTTGTAATTAACCTAACCAGGTAATCATGAAGCCGTTTGTTGTAAATACTGTACTGTGTAAAGCTGCACGACCAAATTAATCGTATGCTGACTTCCAATTTCTGCATTGCTGTTCCCTGTAGTAACAGTAAACTTTTTGTCTTTTCTAGAATTTTTTCAGAGAGTTCAGACTCAGCCTGCTAACATACCACGTAAGAATTTTAAGTATTTTCTCATTGTTCATTAGCCATTAATCCATAAGTGCCTAGGTACCTTGGCCAAGCTCAACTACCCAGTCAGAGTAGTGGTTTTTTTTTTTTAGTTTTTAGTGTACAAATATTGTGTTTTCACAAGACTGGCCTTTAATGCAGACTTTTGCTTTTACTTGTATTACTGAAATTTTCAAAATAATTCTTCCAGTGTTTTTGTTTTCACGTTTCCAATAATGTCTGCAGATTGGGAAATTCTGCAGATATAGTTGGTGGTGGGGTTGTTATTGGTCTCATGATCTGCAATTTATACCTCAACTTTTCGACGAGCTGGCCACTTCAGTTGTCATGTCAGTAACGGGAGACTCCGTCCTCCGATGTGTGTACGCAAGCTGGAAAAGTGGAATTTTGTAGGGCTCTTTTCCAGGCTTTGAGAAGTATGGACTTCTGACTGATTGTCAATAACGGGTTGGAAAAGCCTAGAATTTTCTCACAACCTTGAAAACATACATTCTTGTCAAAAAAAATGTGCGGCATTTTGCAGTAAAAAAAAAAGGGAAGGAGGCCTATGCCAGTTTTCTCATGTTCTGTGATTTCAACTGATTTTGTTTCAGCATAGACAGATTATAATTAAAAAAAAAACATTTTTGTAGAAATTGCAACCTTTTGTATTTCTCTCTGTGATCACTCATTGTTCCTACTCTATGCATGCAAGTGGAATTATTGAGCCTAGACTGGAAAGTAGGGATCGACCGAGTCCGGATATATCCGGATCCGGCGCCGAATAATGCGGTATCCGGCGAGATCCGGATCCAGCAATTATATTGAGCCGGTTACCGGTTGAACACAACCAAACCATTGTCTCCGTAAACATGTTGCTTGCCTCGGTAAAATAAATAAGCGATCTATGGGTATAAAAAATTGCAGACGTTATAATTACAGTGTAAATTATTGCACAAAAGTATACTTGGGACAGTCGTATTAGGTTTTAATAATTAAAAAATAAGTTGAAGTTCGACTACGTAAATCCGCTTTACGAAAATATTCACCTTCCGTTGCAGTACATGGGAGACCTTGAAATGATAACATCCTCTGGTTATTTTTCCATTATAGCGTTGTTTATGGCTTCCGACATCTTTTTTTAAAGTTTTTAATACCGTAGAAGTACGGTAGTGTAAAGTTGTTTTATTTCCCAATTTATATTCACTATCGTTTACGGCCGCCATCGCACTCCCAGCCGGCTGTCCGCCAAGAGATGCGCACCTGCTAGCTCCAATGACTGACCTTGACTCGCTTCGCGTGACGTCACTTGTACTGGCCCCCACCGCGATGAGTGATCAAGTGCTATACACGTGTCAATCGGGGAATCCCAGCTTTCCAACGCGACCAAGGTGGCGGCCGTTTGTTGCCTTTTTGTGTTAGACAGCTTGAACCAGGGGCTAGTTTTAGCAAACAAAAGCAATTTCACGTAAATTTTGACAACGCGGCCAACAAAAACATCAGTTGAGGTAATTAAAAGATGATATTAAATTAAATAAATCCAAAATATGCGTGCCAAAGTACCTAATTCAATCGGAAATACACCTCTGTTGTATATAATGGCGGTTTTTCTTTGTAAACGGGACTTTGAATCCAGGGTGCGTCGGGAGTTTTAGAAACTGTTTTGAAGTGACGATAAATCGGTGGTTTGTACGCCAAGGGTTTAAATTCGAAAAGTCAGACGTTTTAATGACGGCATCAAAAACTAGCAAGAAATAATAGCATGATAAACCAAAGATGACTTCCATGTTGCGAGAGTCGACAGTTTTGTTCATAAATTTAAAAAAAAAAAAAATACAGCTTTTTTTAATGTTGATATCGTTCTTTTATTTTGCTTTTAGTCTTTGTTGTACTGTGAGCAATACAAAACGGAACGAAAGCAATTTAAAAGGGAATGAAAGCAAAAAAAAAATAGGAACGAAACCAACGTAAAAAAGCAGTAAATAAAAGACCTGTTGTGATTTTGATTTTTTTTTTAATAAAACCAAAATTCAATAATTTTAATCTAAAATAAATGCATAGACTACATACTGGTTTCACAAATATTGCAAAATTTTGCCAATAATTTTTCGAAATGTAGTAGTCTAATCAATGAGAAATTCAACTAAAAAAATGTTTTTTCATTGATTAACCTAATGAGTGCTTTGTTTGACTGTTTCAAAAAAAATTTGCAGAGTTTGGCAACATTGCGAAAAGTTCTGTAGCCTACATGCAATTATACTATACTGGAACTCTTAATAGCGCAAGACTTCTATGTGTTTAATGTAAGAAAGTAATGTGAAACAAAGCGAAAATTAACACCATAGCTGCAACTTATAAGGGAACAAAAATAAACAACTTGATTTCGTTTTTGTGTGTGAATTACCCGGTATCCGGTACCAGCTCGGATCCGGAACCGGTCCGGCACTGACATCAAATTATCCGGAACCGACTCGGATCCGGCAAAACAAAATCCAGTTGATCCCTACTGGAAAGCATCATTGAAAATAGAATTACTGAGTCTGGAAAAAAAAGCTAGTAGAGGTATAAGGGTTTGATTTAGATGAGGACGTACAAACCCATCACCTTCTTCCCAGTTCTACTACTCATTCAACTGGACGAATTTGTTTTCCCTACATAAAAGTTTGGCAGAACCTTACCTCCATGTAGTATAGTAGCCTATAATTTACAAATTTGTTTGTTGGCCAACTTATGCATTTCTGGTTTTATGTAAAAATTTTTACCCAGCTCTCTTTGGTGATAACATGCAACGGAATAAGCGCCCATTTATGGAAGAGATGCCGTTTCAAAGAGACGAGTATGAAAGGGCAAGATTCAACGAACCTGTGTATGCCGACGATTATAGAGAAGGCCCAGCACAAAAGTATCCCCGCAGAAGTGCTGGTTATGAGGAAGCGGTTTATAGGGAGGATGCTGGTTTTGGCGACGCATCTCGAAGTAACTACAGAGAAAAAATGGCAGTTCGAGAGGAGAGAAGAGAAGAATTTGACCGTCGTCGTCCAGAGGGACGGTTTGTATTTTTTTTTTACTATACTAAAACCTTAATTTTAACCCTTTGCGCACAGTTTAAATTTCCAAGCAAATACGAGTTCGACAAGATGGTGGTGGAGTTCCTACTACAACTAGAAAGAAGCCTGACGAAGATGAACGTTGCTATTATTAATTTTTACCATCATTTAATAAGAAGTTCATCGAAAATTCGCCAAAGCAACTGAACAAAGTGCTACGTTTTGACTTTAGCGTTATTTTTTTCCGACTTTTCAACAAGAGCTGACTTGGCAAAATGCGCAGTTACAGCGTATTAGCGTGATCCTTTATGCTGACTATGTGATGTCATCCATAGATCGTGTACTATCTTTTTGCTGAAAGACCTCGTTAGAGGTTAGCCGAGGGTAAATCGCAAATCTTTTATTCTGTGGACCATAATACCTTTCGTCGTTCCACACTGCACTGGATCTTAATTGAACAAATGTGTCTGGTTTTTGAGGAGATGTGGCTGACGTGCACTGCCTTCACCCGTTTTTTTGGGCACTACCACATTAATTCGACGTGTGGCACGTCAAATTAAAAACTGGAGTAAAATATAAAAAATAAAGTTACAACAACACCTCTACAGCAATAAACCTGTTCTAACAGTGCTGTTTTTGAGTCTCTTCAAGCAACAATGCATGCAAAAGTGATTGCTTATAACAATAAACCTGATATAACACTGTTTTCAAACTCCCATGGACTATCGCTATAAAGAGATTTCACTGTAGTTAGAAGAAATGAAATGGCTATCTCACTATTTAGCCCCTAATTTCAGGATTAGTTAAAAAAAAAATTACCAGTTTATAAAGCAAAGAACTAAAAAATCGCAACAATGGAAAACATTCAATTTCTAGAAATCGAACACAAACCATGTGGGCCTAGCCAATTTCTGTTCAATTCTGATAAAAGATAACATTGAAATCTTGAGATCCGATAGTTATTCCTCGTGCTGATACCACATCCGAGTATTGTAATTAACACTTGTATTACTGTGTAAATAGATGCGGCTGTAACATTTCCATCGTCCACGGCAAGTCGCCATCTTGGCCCACAATTCTTGCTATCCATGACGCATGCACTAGAGCTCACAACAGCTTGCATCGCTTTGTCACTTTACAATGGCCACTTGCAACCAAGACAGTGGCGTCAGTTGCGTTTTTTCGAGTGCTTGAACCAAGCACGTTTTTTACCGCGCAAACGTAATTTCACTAATTGTCAACTGATAATAAAACGTGGATGAAGGTAATAAAATTACGATTTTGAGCTATTTCAGTGTGATAAATTAAAAAGACACTTCAAAATACCTAATTCAACTTGAATCAAAACATCGTATATATTTTTCGTTCATATTTTTTCGAGTAGGATAAAGACACTCCTTAACATTCGTAAAATTTGCAGGCTACTACAGATACTGAAAGCTGGTTTGTTTTCTTTTTTTGGTGTTGACTTCGTTGTCTTCCAAGTTTTTTTTTTCTGTACGTAATTTACTTAAATTTGCTTACTTTTTACTTAAAATCGCTTAATATAGTCGCAAACATGTGATTTAAAGTATTGTGATATAAAATCGCAAATTGTGCAACCCTAATAAATGTGTGTAATGTTGGACTGCCATCAAGGGGCAAGGTAAAGTGGCCCGATGGTTAGCATGACCGTCTCGTGTGCCAGAGGTTCCGGGTTTGAGTTTGGCCCCAGCTACCCCCCCCCCCCCCCCCCCCCCATTTTAAGAGTAGGGTCCTGTGATACCGATACCTCATGCTCATGTTGATTGTGGCATATAAAAGAACGTAGGGAAATTGTCCCTCTCATCCTTCTGGTGCCATGGCTACGGCAGGGAGTGCGTCAAAAGCTAAGCTAAGCAATTAAGGAAGTTCCTCCTTAAAAGTGATAGGGATGAAGAGCGTAGGGAATAACTTAAAAGTAAATGTTAAAAATGTTATCAGTGAAAAGTAGTAAAAAGTCACTGTCACATACGTCATTGGCTACTCGGTCAAAAATAACTTCACTGGCCACTCGGTCAAAAATAATTCTGGGCTGGTCTAGTCGAAAAAACTCCAAGTGCTTATTCACTGCCCTCACAGTAACTGGAACTAGAGCAGGTGCAGACGATTTTGTCCCGGGCATTTATAAATGATGAGAAAAAGAATTAGGAAACTAGCAAGTCTAAAAAGCCGATGGAAAAAAGTGAGTGCTAATAAAAAAAATTTTTGAAGTTGGGGGTCGGAAAGGTGGTGACACCCCCTGTTAGTGTTTGTTCGTAAGGCTTTTTCTAATAAGACCCTTGGCTAGATTAATGGAGTTCAGTCGAAGTTAACGTCGGTATTGAAGTCGAGTTGGAAGTTGCTGTCGGAATGAGTGTCGTCATGCTCCTTATGTCTACACTATCTTGTTAAAATCTTGTTTTCAACGAAGATCTTAATAAACCCACTGTCATTGAAACGGGCATCAGTATGCTGTCCGAATGAGGTGCTTCACGATTTGTGGTTTTCCTTACAACGACAACTGGTAAACTGGATCATCCCTGACCGCCTTGTCTTTCATTTAATCAGGGCAGCTGCAAATAACGTCACTCCGTATCGCACTCTTTTCAATAGTGGATCACGGGTGAGTAGTTGTTTTGACTAAAGTCGTAGTTGATTTGGAAAGTCGCAGTTGTGGTTGTTGTCGGAAGTCGGTAGAATTCTTAGGTCGCAGTCGATGTTGTATGAAACTTTAATCTTTATTTACTTTGCTTCGCGGAAAACCTTTGGTTCCTTTCACATACTTGCCTTGTGGAGGGGCATTCGATCGGCAAAACCACCCCTTTTTTGTGACCTTTTGACTGGTTTGCTTATTCAGAATTTGCCTCAGTGTAGCTGAACTTCCGTGGCAAAAAGAAATTTTTGAAGAGTTTTTAGAAAAGGGGTTTTAGGTGAAGAGTTGATGGAGGGGAGTTTTGAATGGAGTTTAAGTAGTTTAAGGCAAACGAGAGTTTTGCATTGTTCTATGAATAACGTTGGGGGTTAAGAAAAATATATTGTAGTGAAATTAGATTATTTAGTAAGTGCATAATAACTATAATCATAATTATTGGTTCTGTGATACAGACTAAAATGTTATATTTCTAATTGCCGTTTGAAACATCAATTACCTGTGAATTTTAGCATTCTTCTTCGAAATATGCATTCTTAGCTAGAGGATTAAAGTTGAACAGTGCGTTAGCTCTGTAACCCAACCGCACTTATGCGCAGTTCCCCCGATATAGGCTGCAACCACAACTGATTGTCATCCTCTTTTTCTCTAGCCTGCGCCTCGGGCGCACGTTTCCGCTTCTTCTCTCATCTGTTACTCCCTGTCAACGCACGATCAGCGGACTATGCCTTGTCTCGTTCCAGTATACCGAAGACTGTTACCGAATCCATGCCCCCCCCCCCCCCCAACCGCCAAACAATACAGCGTTTCCCGTCTTCAGACACCAGTCCGAATTTTTCTATCCTGATTTTTCTATCCGTGTTTCAACATCGCGGACAGCCAGCGCGCACGATCAAGCAGATAACGCCTTGGACCGTTCTAACAAACGACGACTGCTATCTGTCGCCCGTCGATCCGGAGATTGTTGTCGCACACTTCAATTCAAGTTTCTCCTTCTACGTCATAGCTCGATTCATCCTACACTCGTGACTGAATGAGCCTGTCTTCAAGCAACAGTCCGACTTTCGCTGTTCTGATTTTTCAATCCGAATTTCAAGATCACGGACAGCCTGCGCACGCTCAAGCAAACGACGCCATGACTCTATTGAAACGCCGACTAATTCTGCAACAAACATGGCCGCCCCACCTCGCAGTCTGTCGCTCTTCGATCCAAATTTTTTCGGACAGCCATCGCACGCTGAAGCAGACCACGCCACGAGGCTTCAAGCCAACAGCAAAATCATTTAACAACCAGTTCAACACCAACGCAAGATCAAGACAAAGGTCCTGCTTTCAATATACAGCCAGTCTCTCTTTTTTTTCTTTTTTCGGACGGTCAGCGCTCACTCAAGTGGACTATGCCTCGCTCGCTCCTGAAAAACAAAGACTGACGCCGCATCCAAGATGGCCGCCAAGCAACAAGCAACAGTCCGACTTTTGCCATCTGAATTCTGCATCCCTGTCCGGGTTTTTCCACAGTCTGTTTTTCCTATCTCCCACCACAAAACCAACGCAAGAAGATCAAGACAATGTGTTTGCCGCTCTGTCCTGTTTTTAATTCAACAGTCCGTTTTTCTTCTCCATCCCTGTCCTGCTTTCAACAA
This sequence comes from Lithobius niger, assembly GCA_023313725.1. Lineage (NCBI taxonomy): Eukaryota > Metazoa > Arthropoda > Chilopoda > Lithobiomorpha > Lithobiidae > Lithobius > Lithobius niger. Next base: position 366 of record JAHWFP010140677.1, on the reverse strand, counting down.
GCAGTCCAATTTTTCATTTTTCGGACAGTCAGCGTATGCTCAAGCGGACAATGGCTTGGCTCGTTCTAACAAAACGAAGACTGATGCTGCAGCCAAGATGGCCGCCCCACCGCCAAGTGATCCAGCGTTTCCGCCATTTCTTGTCTTCAAGCAATAGTCGAACTATTTGCTATCCTGATTTTTCAAACGGAGTTTCAAGACAAATCCTCATCTTCACGTCGCATCTATCTGTCCGAGATTTATATCGACTTGTCATCACGTTCATCCAAGAAAACGTGCTGTCCTTCTCACAAGGCTCAGCATCTGTCCTCTCCGTTCTATCCTCAAGCAACAGTCCGTCTTTTCTCCAGTTCCTGTCCTGATTTC
>JAHWFP010140676.1:24282-39811 GCA_023313725.1 Lithobius niger | reverse complement strand
TAACCTGGTAGTCTTCAACAACTGCCAGTTCGCCTCCAATCTGTGTTTAGGCACTATTTTTACCTGGGTGGCAGTGCAGCCGGGTAGTACTTAAATCGAATCAAACAGAAACACAAACACTGATTTACTTTTCACCAGGAAAACCGGGAAAATTCAAGGAATTTATCAAGTCTGGAAAATTCAGGGAAAAATCAGGGAATTTGAAAAATATTTACCGAAAATCAAAGAATTTGAACATTTTCCGGAAAATCTTTCACGTTTAAAGAATAGGTAATTCGGATTTAATGTTTTACTTCTGAAATCTTCACTTTATTTCACTTAAAATGTCATTTCCTTTTTGTTTCATTTCCGATAAAGCGAAAACTCCTTAGACCTAAGTAACGTTACGTGTTAATTGAGTTTTTAGTTTTATTCAGATTGTGGCCTTTTCCTGCTTTTGACCAATAAAAGTTAGGGCAGTGCAATTATTGATTTAGCAAGGCAATGCGATATAGTTATTGCGATTGGAATGAAATGTGAAAAATATTTTTTAGCCCTGTACTGCACCTTCCTTCGACCAAAAAAAATCAGGGAAAAGTGTCAGTATTGATCTGAAAAACCTAGTAAAATCAGTGAATTTCATCATGAGCTTTTGAACGCCACCCTGGTGATAAAAAAAAATTAAAATAGTTACTTGTATCGTCATTTAGATTAAATCCAAAAGCCAAAAGGTTTAAAGAAACTACAAAATGTTTGCCATTAAAACTATTGATATCAGGAAAAAATGGCTGCCACCAAGTTTTCGGTACAAAATGCATTCATTTAACTTTCCAGCAAGGTGCTCCGTGAACTGAAGTGACCGCGGTTGGGAGGTGAAAGTTGGTGACACTAACATTTGCTTTGGTATATACTTTGAATCACAAAAACTTGGTGCCTTAAAAATAATAGGCCCTAAATGGTTTTGTAATTTAGATTAAACAGTTAGTTCCTTATCATTCCCTCAGCTTTTCACCGTTGAACCCATCGAAGTTTTAAACATGGGACTCTTTAATTTTTAATTACATGTCGTTCTACGCTATTTTAACTAACCGCTAACACGATTAAATTTACTGAATAATCTAAATACAGCTAAGCGCCTCTTGTTTGATAAATGCAAGTTGCTGTGGTGCCATACACTGGTGCTTTGCTTTCTCTATATACGTATGGTTGGCCGTAGGTATTTTAACAACTTTATTCTGATAGTGTGTTTTTAACACTTAATTTAATTACTCAGAGATAAGGCTACAAAAGCCCGAAGAGGTTCGTTAAAAAATATTATGGTTCGCCCAAAAATAAGATACCAAAATAGATAGTATAGTACGTCTGCTAAAAAGCTACATTTTTTATTCTTATTTTATTTTTCGTTGCGTGTCAGCATTTCAGAAATCGTATTTTTTACTGTAGGCCATAAGCATATCTCAATAAAACTGGACGAATTAAATTTGCTTACCGTATTTAGTTTTGCGCTCTTGATGCTTTAAATAGAAATTTGTGTGCACCAAATTCTTTTACGGAAACGGGTTTCCAAAATGTTAAATTTTTTTTCGGGAAGGAACAATCAATTTCAGTCAGCCTACGGCCGTACAACTAGTAAGTACTCAACAAGGTGGTAACGAACACTTCACTTAGCAATAAACAAATAGTTCCTCCACTTTCTTATGACCCTTATTGCGCACGTATCAATACGAGTTCACGTGGAGGAGACTGAATCCCTGCCCAAGGTAAGTTACGAAGTGACGATCGTCACTTCGTAACTTACCTTGGGCAGGGATTCATAGAAAAGTTAAAAGTAGTGAAGCAAGGAGAAAAGAAACGAAGCGATAGGACGACTTGTTTTTTTTTTCGTATGAAATTTTGTCTTCTCCTACGAAACATTCACTCAACTTACGAAATTGCCGACTGGGAAAGAGGCAATCAGCAAAGGTGAAATACCGAGTCGTTTTTTGCCTCCGGTATAATAAATAATAACGCGCATGTGCAAAGAAAGTTTAATGTCTTTAACCAGAGTGAGATAGGTCTCACTCTTGCTTTAACGAATTTCCCGAATGGGGAAAAGAGTCAATGAGCAAAGGTGAAATGCCGACTCGGTAATTTCCTCCCGTGTAACACATAATAACAAGTGCACGTGCAACGACAGTTTAATTTTTTCCACGAATTTGCCGACTGGGAGAATGAGTGGGGGGTCAGTGCGCCCCCCCCTCGCCCCCCCTGTCGCTACGCCCCTGCTCAGGAATCCTTTATTGCTGACTTAAATTTCATTAAGATGACGTCACCGGGACTTCGAATCAACGTGCTCACAACTTAGGAGCTTCTACAACCTGAGCAATATCTTCAAGGCCGAACAGCGATTTTATGTTTATTTACCTGAGAACTTTTGTTTTCTTTCTGCAAAGCGAGCACCCATGCACGCCTTACACTGAAAAGACCACACCTTTCTAGTCATAAACTATATAGATCAAAGCTCTACTCGTTTCTGAATGGTCACCGACAAACAAACCACAGATGTATACAGTATATTTCGCTTAGAGAAAGCGGTTTGGTTTCATTCTCGTTATGCCCATATTAGGACAATGACGTCATCTTCGTGAATCATCGGACCTTTACGGAAACACGAAGCTGCTTCTCGTCAGGATTCGGACCGTTACGTTTAAATTCGTTACGACTGGCATAAAAATGAGAACGAAGCAAACGAAATGACAGGTATAGATGATGAAATGCGGTCGTGGCTAGCATGTAGGCTACACTAAGTAAAGGAAAACGGCATTGACATCGTAAAACTAACCATCGTTAAGTCGAAACAAATCGAACATCGAAATCTAAATTACTTATAAGAGAATCGTTTTGTGGAGAAAAAAAAATTCTCACACCAAATTCTCACGCGTGCTTTTATGAAATCTATAATTGGTGCGTTTTATCACTCACTTCCTTCTCAGCAAATTTTCCGTGATGATCGGTTTTGGGAAATTAAATCTGAAAAGGAGTTTCGTGCTAAAACACACAAACTGTCGCTTTCATAGAAGACCTCAGGTAAATGATAATTTGAGTCTTTGCATTCTGTTTATTTCCTTTCCATTAATGGCGGCTACATTTCCTCTGACCAGTGAAGTCCTGGCTACGATTATAATAGCCCTCATAGCGGGTTCGATTAGCCTCTATTATGGTCTTGGAGAGGTGCCTCACGTGGTAGGGGTGTGTGAATTGTGATCCGAAGTTCGTTGTTTCGTGTCCCAGTCACGTCACCTCAATGAAATAAAAGTCCATAACAAAGGCTTAAGAGTATTAGATATATTCGGCGTATAATTTCTCTCTTGTGTTATCGTATTTCCTACACTCTTATATAATTTATAAGTTGTAAGCGTTTGTTAATCGTAGGCAATCCGTACAGGACGATTCAACGATCGGTCCAAAATGCTTTTGTGGATAATGTGGTATCGATAATATATAGTTTTAGGCAATATATGTTATTGGGTGTTACATCATCGTTAGTTTCTGACAATGATAGTGTTGAAACTTAGTTCCGCTTTGAACACAAAATCTTGCATAAAATAAAAATGTTAACTGAACAACTTAGTACCTGCATGGTCAAGGGGACACCCAAAGTCCAAAAGTAAATCGAAGCTGGCTATCGAAAATGGAAAAAGGCAAACCGAAAATATAACCCATTTATATTTTCATATTCCATGTAACGTATTACTTTAGGGATCGGGATGGGGCAAAGGGTCATGGAGCATCTGTGATTTTGTCATCTTTTCGAAGCAGGGGTCGAAAAATTACGCACTGTCTGTTGTGCAGTATGCTCTAAAAATATTCCTTAATATTAGGATTAAAAAAGCTTAAGCGTAGGCTACGAAATACAGATGTAAGCCTTAAAACAATTAATGCTCTAAAGGAAGAGATACAAGAAAAAGTCATGTAAACCATCAGCATCGCAGTAATACGTGTTAAGAGAATCTCCAGCATCCCCCCAAAAAAACAAGCTGGAGGTTCTGTTACACGAATTAGTTCGACGGTGATGGCTAACGTTTTTTTCTTGCATCTGTTCCTTTAGAGCATTACATTTTTTAAGGCTTACATCCGTATTTTATACGCTTAAGGGTTTTTAATACTAATATCTGTTAGTTTTTCTCTTGCAGATATTTCAGGTCAATTAAATAACTAGAGTTTTGATATGAGATAATCGCGATATGAGATAATTGAGATGAGTGCCTTTTTTTTTTTTTTAGATAAATCAGTACCAATAAAATAGCGTTCAAAAGGCCCTGGTTCTTTTTGAATACCTCCGTTTTAAAAGTTATAAAAGTTGAAAATCGGATTATTGGCTGATCTCTATAGGTGAGCACACGAGTTTCCCAAGAAGAAGATAAAAACACAAGAAGAACACAAATATTGATGCCACTGTGATTCCATTGTATAAAGGCGGCTGTGCCACTGAGGAGAATTGTCACCCTCTCTGATTATTTCCCACTATCTTTTAAAAGTCTTTGAACAGAGTGTCACCAGCTTCTCGGCCAAACACCTGAATGACAAAAATTTTATTCACAGCTCCCAACATGATTTTGTCAAAGGCAAATCCTTTTTAACAAATCTCCTCACAGCTGTTGATCACTAGATCTACTGCAGTTGACCGCCGCCTTTCCTGCGATGTTATTTACATTGATTTCAAAAAAAAACTGTCGACACTGTCAACCATCCACCTTAACAGAAAGCTAACATCCTCCCTATAGAAACTCAACCTTCCTCCTTTCCTGCTTGTTTGTTTTGAAAGTTATCTTCGTAATCGTTGCTTATTATAATCGTCGCTTTTAAAGTTTCTATTTGTGGATCTTCTACTGCATGGTCTAACGCCCCACCTGGAGTCCCCCAAGGCTCTGTCCTGGGCCCAACTCTCGTTAATATGTTCATCGATGATCTTCCAACTCACCTTCGTCACAGTCTCTTGTCTCCTTTTCGCTGACGATCTTAACGTTTATCGCACTGTTCTGTCACTGATCATTTTCAACAGTTTGTCCTTGATTTCGTTGCTTGATTCCGTGAAACAAAATCGAACGAATTTCAATATTCCTAAAAATGTTGTTCTTCACATTGGCCTTGGTGTGTTGGTTGATGACACGCTGAGTAATTTTATGAACTTTTCTCATTGATAATTTTAACATTTACCATTGCCCAATTGGCCGTTACATCAGCCAGATTGACATAGTTTGGTTTATTGTCCGTTTATTGTCCATGTTTTACACGCTTAAGTTTTTTCAATCCCATTTTTGCACACAACGGCTAACAGACAATGATTTTCGTCCAATCGCTACTCAATCAGCGCAACCCCATTCACTTACTCCTCCCGCGGTTAGTGGTTATCTACGCAGTGTTAATCTACACAATGAAGCTGGATTTGCTCACTCAATCAGAGCATCCCCCTTCAGTTGTTTTGTGTATCCCTGCACCTTCGTCTTACATTTTCCACAATTTGCAAAGATTTCGTCCGCAAGACATAAGATGGTTTTTAGTTGCTAACTGTTAATAGACATATGTCTGGTATTGAAGCCATCAATTTACCAACAAAGATCAATCTTTGTCCGGTATCCATCATCTAACGTGCATCCCTTTATTGTTACGCAATCCACGGCAACGTTAATGCAAGGTTTTTACCGGCAATTACCAGTGAGTGTCCTACTGAAAGCTAGCTTTTTCCCAGGAACTAAATTGGACACGAATCAATCGGTTTGAGACCAAAATCGAGCAGTTATCAAACTTGAAACGAAAGTGAAAGAATCCTACCAAGATTCGAAGCATCGTCCTTTCAACACCAGTCGATAATAAACGCTTGCAAGCATTAGCGAAGAACACGTTATCTGTCTCTCTCTCTCGCCAGCTCTCTCATTAATCTCTGCCAAAGTGGGAACCGCAATATCCCTCAACGCCTTCCTTCCTTTCAATTTCAGCTGCAGACTTCACATTTTCGATTCAGGTGAAAAATATACCCACTCTTTCGGGTTCGGTCTGTCTGAATTTCCCGATATAGCGATCCGTCTCACCTGGTTCAATATTGTGTGGTGGACTTGTCACTCTTTCCAACCACGCCGCCTTACCCGTCAGTTGCGGGGCCCCGAACCATTAATATCTCGTGACGTTTCGCGCCATTTTAACGACTGGCCATGCAGAAAAGCACCTGAGGCGATGGGCGAACGAATTCGTCATAGAGCGAGCGACACCTTTCCCGAAGACGACCATCTGGCCAGCTGATGAACGACCATACTCTCCAAGTGTTGCATTATCGGGTCCAGGAAAAACAACCGACTGATTATCGAGTGAGTGCGTGAGGAGGTGATGTGTAATAGCCCTGAGGCACTTGGGCCAGCTCGTTAAAATTATAGTGCCTTAACTGCAAGACACATTCATTTTACGATTCTTCCTTGTGCACAACTGTTGCACTCAAACAGGAAAAACAACAACCGATGGTAAAAATGTTAATTAAAAAAACTGTGCTTGTGGTAATTCACAGTTTTTACCTCATGGTGTTGATGAAGCAGGTACAAAAGGTCACAATTAGTTATACGGTAATATGTGTAATAAATTAAGTGTTATTCCAGCCTCAAAATGTTTTATTGAGATATTATCGATTATCGCGATAATTTTAAAAATTTTATAGGGTTATTTTTTTTTATCGTGCCATCCCTACTTTGTAGAACATACCATCTACTTTGCGTTGAGGAATGAGCGTTGCAACGACGGTTTCCATAGCTTCCTCCTACTCCTTAAGCTAGGGCTTTAGTGGGCCTCTTTACCTTGATGCTATGGCTCCATACTATGTACTCTGCATACTCTATATGTTTATTAATGTATTCCAGTAATGCTATGTACTTTGATGTATGGTCCAGTCTCTGGAGATCAGTGGTCGGGATGGCTCTGGCCTTGCCTGCCCCTAGAGGTAGCTGCTAGCGGAGATAGCTCATGGGATACCAGGATATAGTACAGGAAGTACCTTGCACCACCAGTGGCAGGTACTGGCTGCAGCTCTAGGTACTTAAGGCCTTGCAGTCCCTTGCAGCCTCACTCTGGGAGCTAGACCCTAACCAGCTAAGAACTCTTCCTGAAGTGTGCCACTCTGCTAGAAGCCCTGATCAGAGCATCCTTGAACCACTGGACAACATCTCTTAATAGTGATTTCACACGGAATAATGTTTGCGTGCCGTGGCGTCCCATGCCGCGCGCAAGCGAGCCACGACGGCCGCTACGCAACAACCGGCCAGCCCGGGCCAGCACGGACTGGCGCTGCTCGGCACGCTTTAATTATTCCGTCTGAAATCCGAACGCGCGCCGTGCCGCGCTGCTGGAAATGCTAACAAAGACTCATTGTAGTTAAAAATTTCCCGCCACCAGTTGTTGTCCAAACAAGGAGGCTGACAACAGCCGCTTGTAATTAAACCGTCTGAAATCAAGTCGCGCTGGCCCTCCAGAATCTGCTAAAGAGGGTTGGCCCCCAGCCCGAGACGAAATATTCCGTGCGAAATCACTATAAGGACAGACCGCGTGGCCCTGGAATAAACCCTGAATTTACTATCTTTTTGGCGTTCTTCCTTGTACCGGGCATAGCGCGGTTGCAGCGTACACTTCCGTCAAAGTTCGAACAAAGTTGATTAATTTTTTAATGCCGTGTTTACTGTGTATTTAATCACGTCAGTTCTTGATTTTCTTCTTACCTAATTCTTGTTTGTTGTATCCCATTGTCTTTAAGTATCCTCACGTGCGGCTGTGTGGCTCCTCGTTTATTTATTTGCTTGCATCCAAGGTTGATTAAATATACAGGGTGATCAAAATCTCTGGTAACAGCAAACACCGGAGGAAGCATTGGTCATAGAAGGGTAAGGTTGATATGCTGAAATATGTCACATGTGACGAGTTCCATGGCATCAACCGGAATGACCTTGTGAATGTCCTTCAATTTTTATTTTTGGACCAGAAATAAAAAGCTTGTGGCACACTACTCCGTTCCGTCACCCCGGTTTGCAGGCCGTCAAATTTTTATTGGGATTAAAAGCAAGCAAATTAGAGGAGCTGCGTGTACTGCTTCGTCCCGTTCCGTGACAATCCGTCAGCTGACGGAGAATCCTTTCAGTCAAAACTGATCGCATCGGAGAAGTGTACACACCTTCCGTCAGCTAGTCGTACACTGCTCTGTTCCGCCCCGTTCCGATGACTGACGTCAACGGATGAACCAGCGCACATCGCAAACCGTTTTTCAGTCGGCTCTCCTGAGCTTTTAAATTTGATCGCACCCAAATTGGCTAAAAAAATGTAGAAGGACTTGTAGTGTCCTTGAGTAGGTAATTAAATAAAACGTCGTAGTAAATTAGGTATTATTAGTTAATGCTTTATGCTCTGGCATGATGACATTTAAGTCCAGAAGGCAAATGAAATAGGTTTGCTACGGTATTTAATATAAGTAAGGTGTTGTGCGCAGGCGCGTGAAGGACGACGACGGCTATCGACTGTGACGGGCAGGTGCTACACTTCTCCGATGCGATCAGTTTTTGACGAAAGGATTTTGACTCGGTATTCCGAGGGCCGTCACGGAACGGAACGGAGCAGTATACGCGGCTCCTTATAATTTACATGGGTTTAATCCAAACAGAAATTGACGGCCTGCGACGTGACGGGGTGGAACGGGACGTAAACGGAGTAGAGTGCTACAAGCTTCAGTCGACGGCCGTCGTCGTCCGTCATGCGCCTGTGCACAGCACCTTTCCCCTACTAAATACAGATGCGAACCTATTTCGGTTGCCTTCTGGACCTAAATGTCATCATGCCCGAGCGTAAAAAAAATTAATATCTAATTTACTACGACTTTCTATTTAAGTACCTACTTAAGGTCAGTACAAATCCTTCTTCATGTACATTGCCAATTTGGACGTGATCAAATTAAAAGCTCACCGGAGACGACTGAAACGTTTTAGGACCATCCGTTGCCGTCAGTCGTCGGAATGAGATGGAACGGAACGGAGTAGTGTGCTGCAACCTTAAGTTTGTAGCACACTGCTCCGTTCCGTCAAATTTCTGTTTGCATTAAAAGCATGTAAATTAGAGGAGCCGTGTATTAATGATCCGTCCCGTTCCGTGACGACCCGTCGGCTGACGGACGGGATTGTCGAGGCAGAATCGTTTCAGTTAAAAATTGATCGCATCGGAGAAGTGTACGCACTTGCCGTCAGTCGACGGCCGTCGTCGTCCGCCAGGCGCCTGCGCACAACGCCTTTCCGCTACTAAAATACGGATACGAATCTATGTCAGTTGCCTTCAGGACTTAAATGTCATCATACCCGAGCGTAACGAATTAAAATCTAATTCTATTTAATTACCTATATACTTAAGGTCACTACAAGTCCTTCTTCATTTTCATTGCCAAATTGGACGTGATCAAATTAAAAAGCTCAGCACAGCCGACTGAAACGTTTAGCGACGGAAGCAATGTGCGCTGGACCATCCGTTGCCGTCAATCGTCGGAATGGGACGGGACAGAACGGAACGGAACAGAGTAGTGTACTACATGCTTTAGGGTTACAAAAACAAGCAAAAATTGAATAACAAATAATAATAAAAATAAAAAAATAAAAAGATGAATCAAGGTAATTCTGGTTAATATCATAGGACTCGCCACGTGTAACATATTTCAGCATATATCTACCTTACCTTTCTACGACCAATACTTCCTGAGTTGTTTGGTTTGACCAGTCTTTTTGACCACCCAGTATTAGCCTACACTTTTACATCATTGTCTCGGTGATCGTCCTGCGGCTATGGTGTAAAGTCAACGTCATTGTTACTCATTGTACTTTATGTCAATCCCGTTTTTGTAGTCATACTCTTGTTTTGGTACAGAATTTTATTTTTGAATGGAGTAAAAAAAAACCTAAATACATAAAAATAGTTTGGGTCAAAATAACTAAAGGTATTATTTGAGAAAAAGGTTCAATATGTATTAAAAGCAACAACTTGCTATTTTTAATTTTTCGTTTAAGGTGCACACTTATACGTAAGGAGTAGGCCTACGTATGTGCTCTCATTTCGAACATTTCTAGTACAGTAAACCAAATGTCTATCGATAAGATCATCCAACATCATAAAGTGTTGGTTTGTTCTATTAGATCGATGTGTCAAAAATACCTGTAGAAAATGTTAACAAAACCTTTCGTACCGGATAAAGGATAAATGGGGAAAAAAAATCTGAATATAGTTGCTTCGGCCGTCCAGCGCGGCTTAAAAAGGTAAATGAAAACAGTTAAGCTTGGCTTTGGAAAACAAATTTAATTCGTGAACAGTTCAAACAGTTTCTTTCTACTAAAAAAAAAACAAAAAACAGAGCGACGGTTTGTTATACTGTATGTGCGGCTCGTCAGGCTACCAAATCAATCTCACAGTATAACATATATTATAATTATAGAGACTACTATAGTTTGTTCCACATTATGTTTTCAGAAAACTGACTGTATAATGCCACATTTCCGGCCGCTATGAGTACAAAAAACACGTAAATATTCCACTCGTAGTCTGTAACAGTAACTATGAAGACTCTACGAGTATGATATTCTCATGTTTTTGCAATCATAGTGCAAGGAAACGTGGCATCATACAGTCAATTTTCTGAAAACATAATGTGGAACAAACTATATATCTGGACTGCACACTCGTAGGATCCATAGAGTCCATATTTAAAATATTTAGAATCTGAAGTATTTCTTCGATAAATTCAACCCAGATTCATATCTATCACGCAAACTTCAATTTAATTTAATATCGAAATTCTTTCTTCTTTTTTTTTAATCTTTCTTTCCCCCGTTTTTTTCTTGGGAAAATACCATTTTCAAGATGCATTTTTAGGATTGTGGTTTTTCACTCATTGCAACAAGTTACCATTTTTATTTTTATTTTGTAGTTTTAGATAATGAATCTGGGTGGGATTTATTGTAAAAACAAATTTCATGTTGTAATATTTTAAATATGGATCCTCTGCGTATGCAGTTTAGCCTAGTAAGGAAGTCACTGTGAGATTGATTTGGTATAGCTCATGAGCCGGACATAAGTATATAGCAAAGCGAAGATCTGTGTTTTCATTTTATAAACAAACACTGTTTTTAACTGCTCACAGATTTAAAAAGGAAGTTCAAAGCAAGAGCATAACTGTATTTATTTAACCGGATTTAATCCACGGTGGATGGAGGGGATCAACTATACTTTCAGATTTTATTAGTTATTATTCTTTTCGAAGCAATTTTGTTAACATTTTCTCCAGATATAGGGTACCTGGAGGGAAGACGACATAGTAAAGGGTTAAGAATTTACCGTTAAAAATATTGATAGTCAAAGCATTTTAGATATTAATTCGTAAATCAGCTAGTATGCAAGTCACTGTGAGACTCATTTGGTTAAGAATAAAAAAACCGAGCATTGCACAAACTTACAAAAAGCACGACGTTTCGAGGTTGCTTCCATCTCGTCATCAGGTGCACGAAATCCACAAAAGTTTCGTAAACGTGTCCAATAATACAGTTCATACAGCTTCAGCATAGCGTAGTAACATTTTAAGTTGGAAATAAAACATAGAAAAACGATTTAAAAAGAACCTAAGTTTAATCTGAGCAAAACAGGTAACCATTAGGAGGACCAATCGACATCAAGCATAGGTTCTTTTTAATCGTTTTTCTATATGTTATATTTCCAACTTTAAAATGTTACTACGTAAGTAACCTCGAAACGTCGTGCTTTTCATATGTTTGTTGTGCTTGGCTTTTTTTTTTATCCTTACATCATTATAGTGCTTGTTTACAGAGCCAAACGTGTGGTGGCCGAATGTCGCTCTGCGTATAATTCTTGTTTTTTTTATTTTTTTGGAGACAATTACAATCGGTTTTTAATTGTTTACGTTAAAAAAAAAACTGTTTGCATATTCTCATCTCCAATGTAATACGTTGCACCGAAACAGGGAATTTAAATAAGGAAAATGAATCCATTCACTGCCTCTGGGATTCCGATCGTGTGGGGGTGTAGATACGTCTGGGAAATTTGGAAAAACGTTGTATATAAAGCCAGAATTTATTACTGTGGCGGAATTTGCGGGTTTCTCTGCACCAGCGGTCGGCGGATTGTCTTGTGTAAAAGCACAATTTTTTGCCAATCCGTCCGTTTTTTTTTTTTTTTTGTAAATCTTGGAACTGTAGGCTAGAACTATAGGCTACCCACCAGTTGAAGTCATTTTTTAATCCATCCAAAACCAAAACTGGTATAAAAACCTGCCAAGTTTCCAAAAACGAACGGCCTTTGAACGTAGTGATATTATTCCACCAGGGAAAGGCCCCCAATGTCAATCCTATTAGCCAAGTTAATCGCGCCTACTAATAGTTTGAAAGTTAAATGAAAACTTGAAGATTGCTACTCGCTGTAGCAGTCTTCAAGTTTTCATTTAACGTCCAAAGTATTATTTAGTGCGATTAACTTGGCTAATAGGATTGACCTTGGCGGCCTTTCCCTGGTTGAATGATATCACTACCTTCAAAGGCAGATCGTTTTCGGAAACTTGGCAGGTTTTTATACCAGTTTTGGTTTTGGGTGGATATCACAACTTTCATACGACTGTGTATGTGGTTACACCATCTTACCTAAATCTGTACCTTTTTTCTAGAGGAATTTTATTTCCATAAATTTTCACATTTCTAATTTTCAAATTTACCATTGCCAATTATCCGTTAGATTAGCCAAATTGACACGGCTTAGTTTATTGTATGGCCACCTTCAACTGTAGGTTACCAACCAATTGAAGTCATTTTTAACTCTTAACTAGCTGAAACCCGGGTGGTACGGTTGCAGCATTGGTACGGTTTGCTCTCATCTGTTTGTTGCGCAAGGCGTGCATCCCGTATATGTGTTTCTGCTCACCTTCGCTAACAAACGAAGATTTTCGTTCGTTTCGCTCACTCAATCAGCGCCTCCCACGACCCGGATGCCAAGCACTTACATATGGATATTTCCACCGGAAATAAAAGAAATACGCCTTTGTACAACGAAGTCTAAACCTTTAGTCTGCCAGTTTTTCATTTTTTTTTTCTGGGACAGGCAGAAAACGTTTTCAATAGTTACCCAAGTTTCACTAATCCTTTTATTTTAATCGTCGACGAAGACAGAACATTTAAGTAGAGGATAATGACCGAAAAACGAGGGTAATCTTAAACAATACACGAGGGCGCGTAGCGCCCGAGGGTAATTGTTTAAGATTGCACGAGGTTTTCAGTTATTATCCGTTTTAATGGGGGGGGGGGGGCGCAATTGAGGCTTAATGGCGCGTCGACAACTTGGTCATTAGCGCCAACCTCAGTCACAGTGCAGTGGTCCGGGTCGCCACTGCACCACACATTACAGAGATATATCCGTTTTAATGCCTGTTTGAGCCTCGCACAAGGTGATTGTTTAAATTACGTGCCGTTCCAAGTACCGATCCACAGTATTGTTGTTACTGACGTACTTCGCCATTGTTACCTTGCAGAAGCATTGTTACTCGGTTCCGAATGTCTTCTTCAGCCAACAAGGGAAATGAGAACTTTCCCCTTCACCCACAACGATGATGTCACTTAATATAGGAAAAATAAAGACACACCCATTTTTACTGTTTGATCACTTCCCATTTTTTTTTCTACGAGTGGTTGATTTACGTAATGACTTGCTGTTTTACAAATTCCTGCAAACCTCGAAATATAACTAACCTGACAAGTTTATTTGTTTTTAGTTTTTTTTACCTCGAAAATTTTTGGAAATTGAAGGGCCAAAAAAGATTATCATTATCCTTCAGCTATTCAATACCAGCCAGGTTAGTAGGAGAGACTACCACCCTCCTCCAGCAGTTATGGGATCTATTTGGGTGTATTATGGATACTTTCTCCTCCTCCCTCACCCCTGCGATGACTAACCATACTAGACTTCTTTCTTCTACTAAAATCTAGCCATTTCATTTATACGAGCATAAGTTTGCTTCAGATGACATAATGCACCAAAAATTATAAAAAAAAAATAAAATATACAAACAACCAGCCTTTCAATGCAGACACAATTAAGCGAGATTTTGGTAGGTGTTGGAAATGAAGAACTGCTTCATACGTACTAGCCTACGCCAAGGAAACCTCTACAAAACTGTCCGCATTCACAAAAAATATGTGGATATACGTTACTTAAATTAATTGTCCGTATATCATTGCAGCCTACATTACACTGAGCGTATGGTGTTTCGGACCGATTAGGCTTAATAAATTAAACTAAACTAAACTGAACGTGTTTGCTAAGAAGGGTGCGGAGGGCCATATCTGGATATTGCCCTCCTGACGGGGGCAATATCCACAACAATGGACGGATCATTGTTAACCATTGTTACAATAGGAAAGATTCTTACTCAAACAGGCATTAACAAGCGGTTAATGCCTCTTTCAGCGTGATGTGGCGTTGTCCGGGATCACCCAGCACGATCGTGACCCGTACCCATACACCATGGGTTCGTGTAAGCTATTTTTTTTTACTGGATTCTGGGATTACCCTCATTAAAAGAAGAGATTATTCACATTCCGTATTGTTTGTGCAGGCTGGTGGCTTGGGTGGGCGGGCTGTCGTTTCCGTTGAACAACACTGGCTGTACTAAACTCGTTTTTATTAATGTAGATTCGCTGACAAAAACGGCAGCCTAACCTTCTGAAATCCAGGTCACCGAGTATTGTCCAATACAGCCTTTTGCAATGCAGTAAAGCACGGTGTAAAATAAATAAATAAATAAATAAAATAAATCAGGTTATGCAACAGATGATAAAACATCCACCCGCCATGAGCAGACAACAGCAGTATACATAGCATCACAGCCGACCTGTTTCAAACCAGTTATATGGGAAGATTATGCAAGCCACTACAATAATGAAAACAGATTCCTTTTTAAACGCGCATCGTGTTTAATACCGCTTATTAATAAGTGTGTTGTCCATCGTGATGTTAGCGTTATACCAGTGTTGTTAGTTAGCCGCGGGCTAACCGTGCTTGAAGAGCCGACCAAGGAACGCCTGCATTCCGGCAAAGATACCAAACTGTTTTCCCACTACTGTATGATAACCACACGAATCCGTCAGCATGATCTTGCAGACAAGACAGGAACCACATTTTGTGGCGAGATGCTATCGCGTATAACGCAACGCTAAGAAAATATCATGAATAAATTCATGAATAAAGAGCGATGTCATTAGCATCTGAGTTGTAAAGCAACTTTGTTTATGCCACTGCAGTGAGGAGATGCCTATCACCTACATAGCAGGACGAAATACCATGTTTTATAGCAAGAAGTGACTAACGGATACCTCTATTTTTTGCCAGTCCATTCCAGTATCACGTTTCATAGCAAGAAATGACTAACGGATACTTTTTTGGCCGATCCGATTCAGTACCAGGTTGCCTATAGAAGTGACTGACGGATACCTCTTTTTTCCTGCCGATCCCTTTTTTT
>JAHWFP010140676.1:13448-24272 GCA_023313725.1 Lithobius niger | reverse complement strand
TATCCGATCCAATAACATGTTTCATAGCAAGAAGTGACTGACGGATAACTGTTTTATTTTGCCGATCCCTCTTTTTTTTTACCCGTCCGATCCAATACCAATATTTTACCCAGACATCTTGCCCATGTCGATCCGACCGATACGAATATTTTGCACATACCGACCCGATACAGCGTAAAATCATGTGTTTTAAAATACACCAATTGTGGACAGATACATAAAAAACGTTTTTAGACTTTTTTTTTAGCTGAAAAAAACATAAAAGCGTTTCATATAAATCGCGTGGGCTGAGAAGAAACCTTTCAAAACACTAGCGTTTACATACTGCTGTTGCACGCCGAGGGGAATGATTTTAAAATAACGTAATAGCATTCAATTTGCAATGAAAGTGTTGAAATAAAACAGGAGGGCCTTCAATCTTTAAATGAAAATCCTACAAAAGCGGTCTGCAAGTAGCACAATGGCTTGGACGATACCTTTTAAAACATTCGCGTTTTTAAAGTGCTGCTGATGTAAAACACTAAAGGTTTTAAATTGTAACTTTATAAATGCTTCTTAAAAACGCTGTTGTAACGATACAAAAACTGTTTTTGAAGAGCTTTTAAGTAACAAAGGGCGTTAAACACATTTTCACTGAACACAAGTTTCAAAAACACGTGTGGTAACAAAAACAGAAGTGTTTTATTTTAAACACTTCATTCGCACTTGCGTTTTTAAAGTGTTGCAAATCGAAGCGATGTATTTGTTTTAAACTCATTTTACGTCTGCAAACTCTATACAAAAACTCTGTTATGATGGTCTTCTTACCTATGCTGGCTACACAAAAGCTTTTTATCAGTGGCGGAAAAAATATAGGACCCGTTTGCAACCAACAGACATATGCCAAGTTCCTTCAACAGTATAAATCTGCAGTTTCGCAGGCCTCCTCGTAAGAGTCCGTATGCAACTGACCGAACAGACCGAATGACCTATTGTTTGCCTCCCCTCCCCCCCCCCCTCCAACCCCAGCTGTAAATGTGTGTAAAATGAGTGTTTTTGCACTGTTGCAAAAATAATGACTAACCCGAAAATTAAACCTCTTTGACAGCGCGGGAAAACAACAACCTCGAGCCTTTTTAAACATTATTATTGTTCTGCCTTTTCTTTTTCTCACGCAGAGAATGCTTGCTCATGCGCAGCAACTCAGTTAATCTCATGGTGTGGTCGTATATACGAAGGAAGGCAGCTTACATTCGGTGTATTTATTTATACTCCTAGCATAATGAGTTTCGCAATGTAAACGTCATAATGAGTTTCGCAATGTAAACATCTTCTGTGATACTTCAAAGATGCCGCCACTCATGTAGTGTTTTAGTTGGCTTAGTCGCATTCTTATTTTTATTTAAGTATAGCTTAGAATTTCTAACGTAGTGGAAATATTGACCTGCAGTTCAGCGTTCGAGAATTATGTCATGATATTACACATTAACTAATTTACTTCAAGTAACGTAGAATTTGTTCATTTAGTACGAAAGTGAAATAAATATAACGTAATTTGGATTATGATTACTTTCAATAGGCGAACGTAATACTGCGAAAATTCTTTTCTAACCGTCTTGTTAAGAGTGTGGAACAACCTGCCGAACGAGTTGGTAACTGCTGTTTTTTTTATTAATTCTTTCAAGGCCAAACTAAGGGCTGTGGACTTATCAGATTATGTGTCTGGCTGTGTTTAGAATTTTTTTTTTCATCATTACGGTACATCATTTATTTTAACTCACTAATTTTATTCTTATGGAACGTATTTCCCCAAGAACCCTGTTGACCACTGACCAACGATGGTTTGTGGCATATTACTGCCTGCTTCGAAACTCAACGTATGATTTTATTATTTTATATTATTGTAGTTTTTAATATCAAATCTATGGCATTAGTTTTACTTACAGAAGTTGATAAAGAGCCTCTGGCTCTGTGCATACCGAGCATTTATTTCTTATTGTTGTCACTTTTACATTCATTACTTTTTTTTAAATTGACTTGGGCCTCTGGCTGTGTGACCTTGTACTAGCCTTTTTTTTTTGTGCGTCCTAAATGCTACCCCATGTCTCTTCCCCCACCCCTCCCCCTTTTTAAGGGAGAATTTTAGGGACTCTTTTGGGTCCTTTTCAGACCTATGAACTCCAGCACCTAACACTTTATTGTTATTAGTTATTGTTCTGCGTTAGGCTACGTGAGTTTTATTGTTTCACTGATTTTAAGGATTTTTTTTTTAAATCAAGACAACACTGACAACTGCTCGCTGTGACTGTTTTATTTTATGTAATTTGTATTGCTATTAAATGTAATAAAAAAATCCTATCCAAAAGAATAAAACTAATTGTAAAATGTCGGCTAAAATTTATTTAATCCAAAATTATCGAACCAACCTACAATTTTTGTCCTACATTAAGGAAAGAATTGCAGCAAAAACCACATCATCAATCAATTGATTAAACAGAAAGTTAATATTTACAAACCCCCCCCCCCCCATAACTTCTGCTTGCCCTACTAAACTGCAGGTGACAATTTAGGGATAAGCCTTTTTTTTCTGTAAATCCAAGTACTAACTGTTTTTTTTTTCGTGCAACACTATATCTTTAACATCCCACACAAAACGTACTTTCTTCCTTCCATGTGGGTGCGAATTACCATCCCTTCCAAGTGATATTTTGTTTACTTTTTAGCCTCAACAATTTTCAGCTGTCGACGAAAATATCACGAAATATCAGATTCTTGATGTATGCCAGGCTATGTTCAAAATTTTCCGACCGATATTTTATTTATTTTTTTCTCTTATGAAAATGTCAGGACATTTACGAACCATGCTATATATTTATACGCATCATGAGGTACAACATAATTTCTGTGGAAAAGCGTTAACCTCACGACCCTCACTGAAACACCGCCTATAACAAAGACAAACGTGCCTAACTAGAAATTACTTACTTACAGTCCTCCCCCCCCCCTCCCTTTCCCCCGTAGGTAATTTCATGTTAGTCACGTTTGTTTTTGTTATCGGAGATCTTTTAGTGAAGGTCACGAGGTTAACATTTATTCACCGAAATGTTGTTGCATATATAATGCGTGTAAATAAATATAGCAGGGTTAACTGTTAATGTGTGGTTTCGCTGTTATATGCTTTGGTGCTTTAGTTCGTCCACACCCAAGTAAAATTTTCAGCGACTTGTGTAATTTATTTACCTGTAGAAACTATTATGCAGTGACTTTACATTTCAGACGAGATCTTATCAGCTACCAGCGACAAAACGAATTCCGTGAATATTAACAATAAGGAAAGGCAAGTTGTTAACGTTGTTTATGTTACACTGCGTTGTAAACAATGTTATTAATATTGCGCAACAGGGTTCAGACAATTTTTTTATTCTCAATTTCCCTGACATTTCCAGTTTTTCCAGGTGCATCCAAAGGCAATTTCCATGTGTTTTACAAGATGTTTTTAATATTTGTAGGACAACGATCCACATTCCCAGATAATAGCTATTTAGAGACTAGTCCAAACGGTATTAAAAGCATTTTCATCACAGATATTGGTACTTCCCTAGATTTGGTTTATTGAAGTCATGTCTGAAATACTTGAATATTTTAAAGCACAAATTAAAATATTTGCTACTAGCCTAGGATTTAATTGTTTCCGATATACTAATTCAATGAAATAGACAATTGAGACACAAAGGCATTTTACCAAATTTCCCTGTCTTTTCCCTGATTTTCCAAATGTTTCTTGTTTACCCTGAAATTTCCCTGAGTTTTTGGTTCTGTTTCCATCTTCCCTGATATTTCCAGGTTTACCAGGTTTTGTCTGAACCCTGCGCAACGCACTAAAAAATTAATTTGTCTTCAAAAGCACTCACATATACATTCACGCAAAATTTCAACTTAGCTACTTAGGCCTACAACTTACGGTGTACGAACATGTGTTTTAAAATCAACACGGTTTACGCATAACCTAGAAAAAGTTTTTAACATCAAAGCGACCTTCAAAACCTATTATTCTTTTGAATAGGATTTTTTAAAATTACATTTAGTAGCAATATAAATGAATATTAAAAAAAAACCACTTACAGTACAGAAAACATGCACTCAACTGAAAAGTTGCCTTAATTAAAAAAAAAACCACTTTATAAACATGCTTATAGAACACATGTACAGCGACGGAAGTGTTTAAAGTAAAACAGCAGTGTTTAGAGCACGTATTCGTTAAACAAAATTTGAAAAACCATACGCGTTGTAGCTAATAAAAACACTGTTTTATTTTATGTGTTTTAAGCATGTGTTTATAACATGTTGCAAATTAAACGCGAGAGTGTATTATTTTAAACAGATTTCACATGTGCAACACCATACAAACGCTAATGTTTTGTTTGATAGGTTTGTTCTAATCCGATACTATTTGTAAAACACTTTTATGAGTTTTACACTTTTACGATTTTTACAGCTGAAGGTGACGTCTTGAAAACGGTTTTTTAGGTGTGTCTAAAATAGTGGTCGACCGAAACCAAGTTTTTCACCTTCGGCCGAAACCGAAACTCTACCGAAACCGGTACATCAGTTTCGGCTGAAACCGAAACCACTACCGGAACCAGAACCTAACCTGAATAATATCAGTTTTAATAATTAGACAAAAGCAAAAATAAAATAAAAAACTCATGAGTGTGTGGTTTTTCGTAGACAATAGTCTAGATTGGAAGGAACAGCCCGGTTTACCCATTTCCCGCCCTACATTGGTCAAATCCACGTGCGCTCTCTTAACAGCCCCCCTTCCCCCCCCCCCCCCAAAAAAAAAATGTTTCATAATTAAAAAAAAAATACTGTGTATACGGAAAGACTTCAAAACTTTCGTTTGAATTTTTTTGTGTGGTTAACAGTCTTATTTTAATTAAATAACCATTATTTCGTGTCAGCGAGAGGGGTCCAGATGAGCTCTGAAAAAAGGGCTTCATTGAAAAAGTATAAGCTTTGCTTGAAAACGTGAAGAGAAATAAAATCGTAAATTCCCTCTAGAGCAACGAACACATAATTTGATTGAATTTGGATTGAAATGAATTGTTTTTATTATTGATTAGCATGGGCATGGCAGATGAAATCAGGATCTGTGATGGCACTCCCCTTTGCATTCTTAAACTGCAGCCTAGTTATCTACGGCAACTGGCTACTGCTGGGAGATGGAACTTGGTTTCGGCTTCTGCAGCGTAGGATTCGGCCGGAACCGAAACCATAACCGAAACAAGTCAAACCAGTTTCGGCCGAAACCGAAACTAAGCTATAACTTCATGGCCGAAACCAAAACCAAAACCGAAATTCGGTCGACCTCTAGTCTAAAATGTGTTTATTTAAAAACACGTGCTTTTACAGTGTATGTTATATTAATAAGAAATGGGAATAGATTACATGCCAACTAAAAGCAAATCTACGTTCTTCACAAGTGAAAATGGCCCCCAAAAACATTAAATTCAACATAGTAAAGGTTTAACGTCGACCGCAGGTTGCAAATGAGCACCGTGTGTGTGTGCACCGTGCTATTAAAATTTGCATACTGCAATGCATCGAATTGCGCGCATCAAATCTCTGCCTTTTCTGGTTTAATTGCGAAGAAACAATTTGCAGCAGATGGCAATTTTGCCGCTAGTGTTGTTGATAGCAGGTTAAAGGCTGATGTGTGATACAGGGCTTGTAGATCCGGCCCAAAATCACATATGTCCTGTACCCGATACCAGAAAGACATAAAATAAAACTGTAGCATTGTTACCTTAAAAAAAATTGTACTTGTTTTACAATGCATGGTAACATAAGCGTTTTCGTTACACTCAGTTTTCAAAAACATTTACGTTGTAAGTTGTAATAAAACACGGCTGTTTTCGTTTAAACACTTTTGTCGCCCACATGTGCTGCGCGCATGCTTTTAAAAAGGAATTCTATAGCTATATTTTAAAGCACATGTTTTACAAGGTATGTCCACAGAGAAGTTGAAAGATATGGACTGCCGAGAAAAACAGGGAAGCCCAAAGGGCAGCTGTTGGGGTGCAGCGGCCAGTGACCAATAGGCCGATGGGACCATCCGGTCGTTAGGTGACTGTAATTTCTTTGGGTCCAACAACGTCGTAATAAATAATTTTCGGTGTCCGTACTACTTTGCTGCCAGAAATCATAATTTGATTTGCCGGAGTATTTTTTTTTTAATTCTGCCATCGCGATATCTCTGTCTCACCCCCCCCCGCGGCACCCCCACACACACACACACACACACACACACGCACGCACGCACGCACGCACTCCCCATTCCCGGATCCCTGTGCTCCTCTAAAATAATTCCTTGAGGAAGTGGCGATGCTCCCGTTCTCACATCATTCTTCTTTTTATTTTCTGGCTCAATCTGTTCCAATTGTCGGCTCTTGGTTGGCTTCTGTCCAAAAATCCCGATTATCGTCGATCTTGGTTGCACGCCCGAACGAACAGACTCGGCTCGTGACGAATTGGGAAGCAGGTGTCGAGAGAATGAAAGAAAAAGTGACAAAAGAGCGTGTTCGGCAACCAAGTATCTTGGCTTTTGCGAGGCACAATACAAGGCTCTGGTCCGTCCGTCCTACAAAACAAGAATGGCTTCTTTTCAAGTTGTACTAATTCAGGACACAATGGGCTTTGCCCGTCTATTCGCCACAGACAGCGTTCTTGCAGTGCCAGTCAGCCAGGAAGAAAAGTAATATGCTAAAAATAGATTTCCCCGTGAAAGAAAGAAAGAAAGAAAGAAAAACAAACAAAACAACAAACGTTGAAAAACTGAGGTGAAAAAAAATCATGTCAAGTAATATAGCTTAAAGACTTGACTTAAGACAAAATCGGCTAAAATCTAAGAATTGAGTAGCCTGTAAAAAAGAGCATTTAAAAAAAAAAATTTTAATACATTTCTTGCAGCCTTAATTCTATGGCAGCCTATGACTAGCCCAGGAAGTTTGTTTCTACCAGGGTGCAACGTCCAGACTCGTAATTTTGTGTTTAAATTGTATTCACCATTCTATTCGTTTAATATTAAGGAAAATTGGAAATAGCCAATAACGAAAATCGAAAAATAATATTATTTCCAGCGATTTATGTCTATTTTTTTTTATTCATTTAATTTCACGTGATAATATGACGACCTGGCTTCTTTGCTGGAGAAGTGGCAATTTTGAAAAAAAGACTACGGCCAGCATGGTCGAAAATTAAAGCTTCATTTTTTTTTAATTGAAAATTACAAAACCTGCACAACGCGCACCACGAGAGAAAATATACCCGCTTCTGGATGAGGGTCGCAGAATAATGTAGGATAGAACAAAACTAAAAACACAATGGAAAAATTGTTCCAGCATTAATATTTTACTTCCAAACCAAAATGTCGGCGAATTTTCACGATGCCCGCTATTGCCGGTGCTAATGATACAACAAACGTTGCGTATTTTCAGTCGCATTGCTGACTGTAAAATAATTTAAGCGTTTGGATCGTTCTGGCCTTCGTTTGATAAGGAGTGATGATTATTTCGTTAGCCCAGTCGATTCATCCAATTCGTCCCGCAGAATCAACAACCACAGTGATGTACAAGAATCACTAAAAATGGCGCGAACAGGAAGAGGTGACGTCAGCTGTATTTGAGTTTTAACGATTCTTCTCGCGTAAATCTCACATTGTTTCTCGCGCTACAGCTTAGTATGGAGTGGACCGACTCCATCAAAGCTGTATACAATACATACAATCCAAGGTCTCTGGGTCGAAAAGTGACTATAGTTTTTTTTCCCCAGGATCTTCTAGATTGGGTGTGAATAATTCTATTAAGGGTTTCAGAACTGTATTAGACTTAATTTTTATCTACTTTATTTATATCTAAATCCCAATGCAGATTAAATATGAGATTCCCACTCCTATAGTGCAAACGCCTGTGTTGTGGCCATCTTAAGGGACTTCCTCCAAGTATTCTTTTTTCAAACGAAGTGAACGGGTGTCGTTAAAGGAATCCTTTTTTTCCCCCCAATCGACTGTTTTTCTGTATGGTTAAAATGCGATAATCAAATACTGTCATTTAGTTCAGTTACGTCAAAAAGATTGACAGTTATAAGGAAGCAATGACTTTTATTTGGCCGTTTTTTTTTTTAAAGTATACTTGATTTTACCAGCAACACGGTGGACTGCTCGTCGGAATTCCTTAACTATATACGAGATTCCAAATTTACAATGGTGAGCGTCAGGTAAATTCGAATAAGTGTAATCTCGCGTGTTATAAATGATCGATTTACGGCAAATTCGAGCTCAACAATATATCTACTTGTGGGGGGGGGGGGGGGGGGCTTTTCAAGCGATGCGGCCAATTTCCTTTCAATCCGACCTTTCGTTTGTGGTCCATCCTGACTACAAAGGTACAACCAAACAAAAAAAAAAAAACCACCCATCCAACACATTGCAATTTGGCGTCCCGTTATAGGCTACGCTTCGCTTGCTTTGTTCCCTCGCTCCGTCAACTAATTTTTTTCTTGGTGTGTCGAAACTATATGTTTGTCAAAGAGCACTTGAACAGTGACAGCTATAGCATCTGTGAAGCAAACACTGTTCTGTGGGTTTGGATTTTTTTTTAAATATACTTGTGCTGAAGTGAAAACTAAAACCTCTTCTGATATTTGACAAGAACTCTCGAGAAGATGGCACCTACGGGGTGAAAGGAGGCAAAATAATGACACAGGTTTATAGGCCTATCTCGCTATACCATAGGCTTACACCTTTTGAAAAACGAACCTAACTTTAACAGATTTTTGTACTTCTTCACTGACTACACCACGAGGGATGACTCTGTATCCTGACGTCACGGTGTGTGAGTCACTAATGAAATCGAACAGCAGCCGTTCACCTTCTAATTGAACCAACTGATTCACGTGGCGCGCACGTCACGACACACAACCGTCGCGCTTCGTAAACGTTCAGTGTTACGAATTGAAAACTATAAGCTGGCTTCCAACAAATTTTATTATTAACTTAACCGAAAACTCGTCCGAGAAACAACCTAGCCACACCCAGTTACATATTATACATGGAGCAAGAAGATAGCTGCTAAGGCCAGGGCCGGATTTATAAGTAGGCCCGAGAGGCCCGGGCCTATCGCGGCACTTTTTCAGGGGCGGCATGACGGCTTAAACGTGAGAAAAGTTCGTGCGAGATTTGTGAACGCTTCGCCTTTCGTGAAATGCTGGAAACCGCAGATCAGACTAAAAACTTTACGAAATGCCGCATCCTGTCAAGGATGACGCTTTAAATAAGTTGTTGCTCTCATGTGCTCTCATATCAATAATGCTTTCCACAACTGTAACGGTACAGTACCATGCAGACCGATTTTGCGGTTGATCAGCTTATTTTTTTTTTTTTTTTCAAATATCTGCAAGTTGTTCAGAGAATACCAATTCAAAATTTTTTCTCCATCAACTCAATGTTGTATCAGTACTGACTGGGCGCGGGATCGGTGCCATATGGTACGTGAATATGGTGTACTAACTTTTTCTTTGAAACGTATAGGTTCGTTATTTGCGAACTTTTCATTGCGTGGTCACTCTGTGTTGGGTTGGTTGTCGTGCGTTTATCGTAGTAGCGAAATAAAATGAGTATAGCCATGAGCGAGTGAAATTAAGCTACAAAAACGAACAGGGGAAAACAAGAGTCTGGGGTAGGGGAAGTTTTGGGGGCATTGAAGAGCGGCTTTAAGGCCATGCCACACCGCACCGTTTTGTCCGGCATGTCCGTCGTCCGACGCCTCAAATGTAGCCTGCGGGCACAACGGAGAGCCTCCGTTGCGTCTCTGACTCGTTTCGAAATATTTCATTTTCCTCCGGTTGACGGACCGGTGGAGTTGTCCGTCAGCCAATCAAAATGCTTAGCGCCACACGTGTCTTTCTCTCAGCGCTGGAGACAAAGATGGCGGCTCCACACCCGACCATCGAAAACTACCGAAAAATGAAAAGAATAATTCTAAAATTAAGTGTACATAACTAGTAGCAATACAAGCACTCGTCCAAATTGGTTTTAGTGGCACGAATGACCCCAATTCAAGGCGTATCTACAGTTTTGCATTCGGACGATTACATTCCTTTTACTTGGGGGAGGTGGGAATAAAGGGGTCAGCAAGCGTTCTTGTCGGACAGGTGTGGCAGTGTTCTCCGTTTTTCAGCGTTGCTTTGCCGGAGACGGAGCCGGACAACGGAGACGGTGACGTTGTGGTGTGTACGGTCCTTTATGGTTAGGCCTACAGGCGGCAAGAGCTTAAATCCGGCCCTGGCTAAGACCTCAAGCATACATTTCCGCCACTGTTATATTTTTCAAGTAACGACGACAGCTGTATAGATATGTTAGGCGAGAGGCAACAAAAAAATTGAAATCAAATAAACCCTTCACCTTAATCTCCGGTGGTCACACATTACTTATGCGTGTCATGACTACGCACTATCACCGCGATCACACATGAAAAATCTACCGTATCCTGGTATCTAGAATTCTAGATACCCGACGAAATTACCGTCATTACCGTCATTACCGACGAAAATCCGATACATCACGCGTCCACTTAAAAACGTACTTTCCATCAGACAATTGTATATAGTCTGAACAGACACTTTTACCGTAAATCGTCTATAAAACGCCCATGGGCTGTTAAAATTAAGTTGATCCAACAGAAAAATTAAAATCTAAAATGCTTTAAGGTCAGAAATCGTGAAATAACCTAGTTACAGCTCCCCCCACCCCCGGAGCTTCAACTAGGTTATACCCGTGGGGGGGGGGGG
>JAHWFP010140676.1:0-13048 GCA_023313725.1 Lithobius niger | reverse complement strand
TTCTTTATGGTCTGATTTGTTTAATTTTTCTCCTTACCCCCCCCTCCCCCCCCCCGCGTGTATAATCTTTTGTTGTAGCTGGGGGGGGGGGGGGGGGCTGTGATTAGGTTATTTCACGATTTCTGACCTTAAAGCATTTTAGACCGTATTTTTCTGCTAGAAATTGACTAAAAGCGTCTCACAATCAAATCGTTGTTTTTCTACACCAAAATTAACCAAAAGCTTCATATCTATATTAGGAACCTAAATAAAGGACCTTTGGTTCCTTTATTTTCGTAAGAAGCCTTTGAGCTGATATCCACACTTGATAACGGGGTGCATTTATCCTCGAAACGTCGTATTTTATTGTTTTAATTGTGCACTAATTGGCTTTATTTTATCTTAAAATAGCTTTGCCAGGGCTGTTAATGGGCGATTTACGGTGTCTTGATACCAGACATTGATAGATTTAGCATGTAGTCAGTCACCACTGCTTATCATAATACCTATAAATGTCTCTCTCAGAGTGGCAATAGTGGAAGGAGGTGGAACATCCAGTTATACCATTTTTTGTGTCTTTATCTTTAGAATAATCACATCCGTTCGTATATCCCCCCCTCCCCCCATCCTGGTCAACATATACACACACATACATACACGCACACCGCATCCAATCGTGTCGTTCTTTGCCAATGCAGCCGTAC
This sequence comes from Lithobius niger, assembly GCA_023313725.1. Lineage (NCBI taxonomy): Eukaryota > Metazoa > Arthropoda > Chilopoda > Lithobiomorpha > Lithobiidae > Lithobius > Lithobius niger. The sequence continues at coordinate 12,365 of JAHWFP010140676.1, read as the reverse complement.
TATCACAAGTATGCGATGAACGACAACAATGTGTCCGTCCCTTCCTGCCTCTTTGTTGATTCACAGAGTCAAAATCTTGGCACAACAATCTCATCACGTCATCATTTTTGTCGCTCAACAAAAGTTGCTGTGTGCTTACGTCGTATCCTGACAAGCCAATCGCAACAACGATAGCAACAGGGGTGTAGGTGGGAAGGCAGGGGAGTTGGGGGGACATGCAGGCTGAAGACCGGATGCTAGTCTGGCAGTGGGGTCTGGGGAGTTGGGGGTAGGGGAAGGGAAGCACGAAGGTCGTCGTCACGCCGAAGGCAACGCTTGTGGGTCATCAATGGAGAAGAGGGCGAAGAGGTGACAGACGCGAGGGACGTGGGGGAAGGAACTCTATGAGGGAGGAAATGGAAGAACGGTGGGTATGGGTGGTGAGGGAGATATAAATAGACAGATGCCTGCGTGTGTATGTTCAAGAACGGATCGGCTACACTTTTGCTGACAAAACTTCAAAGCAAAGCAAAAAACGTTGTCGCTGCGCTAAACGATTAGGCCTACCTTTAGCTTATCCTTCAACGTTGACCAGCCAATGACAGATGGACAAATTATAAAGCATTATTTATTTCCACGTCACACGATCGACAAATTATTAAGCACTTATTTATTTCCACGTCACAAGAGTGGCGTGGGAAATCGAAATGAAATTTGCAGCAAACAGGTATAAGGCTGATCCTGGCTTCAGCAAGAACTCCACAATTCAAAAAACAGCACAGACTTTTAATTTGCGAAAGGATAATACCTTTCTTGTTGACAATAAAACGCTAAAAATACAGACATATACTGACATAACTGGCCCACATCCCGTCATCTTGTTAAAACAGATCACAACCACTGGTTGTGTTTGATCTGTTTTAACACGATGGCGGCATGTGGCCCAGTTTTGTCAGTGTATGTCTGTACTTTTAGTATTTTATTGTCAACAAGAAAGGTATTATCCTTTCAAAAATTAAAAGTCTGTGCTGTTTTTTGAATTGTGGAGTTCTTGCTGAAGCCAGGATCAGCTTTGCAAAGTTATGAAATATACAGAATCGAAGCATGCGTATGTATATGTGTACTTGAAGAAATATTATAAATCTGCCAACCAAAGTTGAAACGAAAGCGCGTTATTGCGACGGTGATTATATTGTCTAGTTACTTATAATTACATCCTGGTTTGTGAAAAGTTTGATCCTTGAAAAAATGTGAATGGTTTTTATTTTTACTGGCATTGAGTAAATCAGTAGGCTATACCAATATCTTTAGCGTATGTGCACTGTAAAAACGCACATTTTAAACATGCCTATCAAACATTTTTATCCCTTTTTAACTGACAAACGCGTAAAAGAGATTTAAAAATAGCATGGGCTGAAAAGAAACCTTTCAAATCAAAACATTCGTGTTTATGTAGTGTTGCAGACGTGAAATGCGTTTAAAATAAAATACTAAACGTTCAATTTGCAGCTTATGAACGCATGTAGCGACCGGAGTGTTTAACTATTTTGCATTATTCAGGTTGAAAAAGTGTATGTGTAATATCTGAAGATGCTGTACCAGCACAGCCAACACAAGAGCGAGTTGTCTATACCAGCAGTATACAGTTTGTGCAGCCAGTGTGCACATACTTTGCAAGGAAAAATGTGTTCTGTCGCTACACAAACTGTGTGTACACAACTCGGCGTCTTGGCCGTGCTGGTACACAGAGATGTGTACTGCCAGAACTCAGAGTCTTTCAGATATATGTATACAAATGTGTTTAAAATAAAACAGTAGCGCTTTTTAATATTGTGTTAATCGAAAACCCTCATGTTTATCATGTGTTGTTTAAGATAAACACCGCTGTTTTAAGACAAAAACACTACTGCTTTGTTTTAAACACCACCGTCGCATGTGTTTTAAGCATGTTTATAAAGTGTTGTAAGCCGAACGCAAACATTTTGTTTAGTAAACACCTTTCACGTCTGCAAGAAACGCTAATGTTTTGAAAGGTTTCATTTCAACACATGCTTTGTAAAAAATATATATATATTTCTAAACACATTTCAGACCCACATAAGAAACGTTTTTAGACGTTTTACACTAAAAAAGGTAAAAAAAAAACAACCGTTTTAGAAAGCGTGGGTCGAAGAAATCTTTCAAAACGTTTGCGTTTGTCACAGACGTGAAAGATGCATGTGTATAAAATAAAACATTGCGTTCCGTTTACAACACGATGTAAAGCACATTTAACGGCGGAAATGTTTAAAAATAATAAAACTGAGGTGTTTTTCAAAATAAAAAAAAAAACAACAACAATATTTTCAAAAACACTATTGTTTTATTTTAATTACATGTGTCACTACACTGAAGACGCTGGATGTAGGCTATACTAACAGCTGGCCTCAGCATCCACAAGAATTGTGTACTGTCGATATATGAGTCTTGGTCCCAGCCGTACATCTCTGATTACGGGTTCGATTCTCGTAAAGGGAAGTGTGCATGCAGTACGGGTTTTTCTGCGGTTGTTTCCCGCCCGTTGCACTATAGTTTTCTCCGGGTACGCCGGTTTTCTCCCTCAGGCGGAAAAAACCAACCGAAATGATGGTGGTATTCCAAAAGCTCTATGCTCATTGGCCGACACTTTTGCACACTTTCTTACACTATTCTATTCGTATAAATGTTGTGTATGTAGTCCGTCAACAAATACACAAAATGGGCACTGCTAGTATATTATTGTGTCACATGGAGGCCGATCTTGGTATACCATCAGCACATAAAGTCTGCAGACTGCACAACTTTAAGCACGTGTTTAGGCAAAAATGTTCCAAACGACGATCGCTTGTTGAACGCAAGGGTGCCCTTACATTGGGGCTCACGCCTTCCCCACAAGAGGCTGGTTTTTGCCCTTTTTACACTGAAAAATGTTACTTGTAGGAGCGTAAAATTGTGGCATAAAATGTTAAAGTGTAAGCTTTCCATTCCAACATGGCAAGGGATGGAACAGAGACTTCTCCCTATAGTGCACGTGATTTCGTATTGATTTCATACGGTAGGCTATTATTCTGCCATTTCTGAATATTCGAGCTTCCCTTAATAGCATCACGCGTTTCACATCGGGAACAATATGAACGCTATTTTGAAAGGTTCTTCTCAACACATGCTGTTACTTGTTAAATGTTTTTCTGTTTTTTTCTCTCTAAAAACGTTAAAAAATCTTTTCTAGTGTCTAAAGTGTGTTTATTTTAAAGCATGTTTTTTTTTTACGGAGTGTGAGAGAAGTGTATTTGACATTACTGTGGTTGTAGTACTGTACATTGATCGAAAATTACTTCGCCGTTTTCTCACTCACCGAAGCGTTAATGACGTCAGAGTCGGGTGTCTTTACAAGGTGACGAAATACGACAACAGCTGCGGTTGGTGGTTGCGGCTGCTGCAGCCAATAGGAAAGGAGTTTGCTATAAATACTTCAAGCTCCTTCCTTCCCCCTTCCTCATAACTAACCAACTTTATCCCTCCGTCCTCGCGCTGTGCCGACATGCAAGAAGCAGCTGTCTTTATTGAGGACACAGACCCTAAACTATTTAGGGAGTGTATGAAAGTTTTTTTTTTTGGCCTTCAGTCTAATGGGAAACTTTAAGAGAAAAATGGCCGACATGTTTACACCGTTCGTGAGAGAAGGATAGAGAGGCGGTTGATTGTGCCACACACACAAAAAAAATATCTCGATCTGTAAGCTGCACGAAAAATCTAAAAATTGGAATAAGTAAATAACTGGGACTCCACGAGGCGAAACAAGTACTTACCACCAACTGAAAAATGCCGCTTGGGGGTGTCGACAATTGCGCATAAAAAATCCACACCGAGCATAACAATGCCCATGGGTCGGCGACGCTACGCTCGTGAAAATAATCAATGAACGTCAAATTTACATCAAGTTTATAACTAATGAAAACATTGGAGTCACTTTCTAACTTCAAAATGTTGACACAAATTCTCTGGCACTTTCCCAAATTCCAAGCACACAGAAACTCAACTTTGACGAATGTATAGAAACTAACGGTTTTGTGCGATACGACTAGCAAGACTTCGTGATAACTTTATGGCAATCTACCATCCCTCCTGTAGTTAGAATCGATATAGTCTCGTCAACAAAAACCATTTGAAACACCAATAAATAACGATTTTGCAAAGAGAAAGTCGATTTGTCGGGATGCGGGATATCCACGAAAAACCGTTACAGGTTCTGGGACTTATTCGAGTGAATAATGATGTTCATGGTTATATCAATTGGCATCTGGTCACCTTTGAACGTGAAACTTTCGTTCGTGATTAATCAACATAATTCTTGGCAAATGCTTTCTCAGTACTTTCGCTTATTATCGAACTACCCATACCTTTCGCTTCGCTCACTCCATTGGCGTCGCTTCACCTTTCATGTAGTCAGTTGATTCTTTTGGATTCGGTGATGATTCTCTCGTCCTGTCCGGGGTTTTTAATTTTTAAGAGGTAAGCTACAAACAGATAAATGATAAGACCTCGATTTGGGATTTGGTTAACGTCTCTGTAATGTGTGGCGGAGTGGCAATTCTGGCTACTGCACTGTGACTGAGGTTGGCGCTAATGACCTAGTTGTGTACGCGCCATTAAACCTCAATTCCCCGCCCCCTCTCTTACTGATTAGTTTGCCTGATTAGTATGTGGCTGGGTGGCCCAGTCTTCAGCAATATACTCCAGGTTTTTAAAAATATATTTCACTATAATGCTACGATATGCCATTGTTGCTGAAAAGGCTTGTCACATTGTGTGATAGTATACGAAACTAAAACCAAAAACGTCAAGTGTACCGTAAAAAAGGGGGTTATATGATTGAATTTTCACTTATTAAAATATACACGGATAAAATTGAAATTTAATTGAAATAATCAAATGTACAATTGAGAAAATTGCATCTGTTTAGGTGCTGTTGTGCTTTACGTTTTAAATATATGATTGGTTAAGCACAACAGCACCTAAACAGATGCAATTTTCTCACTTGTACATTTGATTATTTCAATTAAAAATCATCAATTTTTATCCGTGTACATTTTAACAAGTGAAAATTCAATCATACAACCCCTTTTTTTTACGGCACACTTGACGTTTTTGTTTGTAATCCGTGTACCTTTTTTACGGCTATGTCGCCGGGGAACAAAGCTTTATGCATGCAGTCGATTGTCGCTGGCCACTTTGAAACAATTCAACTCAGCTGTAAATGCCTGCATCTGCGAAATAAATACGCCATTCTATCGTTTCTAGCTGTCAATTTCGATGCCTTAGGCCTCGGAATTAACAACGTAGCTTAGTTTGGTTTAAATCTATATCGTTTAGCTGAAACACGGATTCTTTGGAACATATTTATTGGGACCCGTGGCCCTGAGCCGTACGCCCCACCTACTCTATCTGCACACTACAGGCCATACAACACTCAATCATCCTTCAACAATCGACTTTTTAGCAAAGACATAACACGTGCATGAAGAATGGATCTGGAGTTTCTGAGTGGCATTGTTCCTTAATTACAATGGTTAAAACAATGTAAAACAATCAAAATGATCGTTCAGGGACCCCTAACTCCGGAACGGCTCGACCAATCGAAAAAGTGGTCTCTGTGAGGATGAAGCGCAGGGAAATTTCTGGCCTAAATCATGTTTCAGATTTTAGGTAGGTGCAGTAGTTTTTTTCTGAAACCGTGTCACACAAGAACAAGAACAAGAACAAGAACAACCACAACACCAACAAGAAGTGAACAGTTTTCAAATTTACGTCTGGCTCCGTACGTTTACTCTTGCACGGAATTGCATAAAAGTTGGTATAAACTTGAGAAAAGTTGCTATCTACTATCTGGCCAAGTTTCGTCGAAATCTATTGAATAGAACGGAGAAATTAATAGTTTTAGATATGCTGGAAAGAGGACGTCAATCATACGCCGTGTATGATAATTGAGAATTGTCCTTGGGCAAACCGTTGTTTCCCGTCGTGATTGTTCCATTCACACTGATATTGCATTAGGACGAGCTTTTGTTTTCCTTTTTTTTTTAGAGTATGAGAGAAACAGCGTCTGGTATATGATGATGCGGCTCAGTTCTGTAAAAACACATTTGAGACACAAAACGTTTTCACACGTTCTATAGCTGAAAAACACTCAAAAGCGTTTTACAGGAAGTGTAGGCCTAATTTGTAACAGTATGCACAAAACACATACAGCGATATCTTTAAAATAAATACTTTGAATGAAAAAAAATAGTTTGAAAAAAAAAGTGTTTTTCTGATAGAATATATAGTGTAGTGGTTCAAAAACATAGAATATGCGTTTTAAAGAAAACAGAAGTGCTGCTTTAAACACTTTTGGCCCACTTTTAAATGCGGATTTATTGCAAATTTAACGGTATATAGTGTTTTATTTGAAGTACATTTTGTTCACGTCGAAAATACTAAAAAAAGTAAATATTTTGAAAGATCGCTTTTCAGCCAATACCACTGTTTTCTAAAACGTTTTTATGTTTTTCAGCTAAAACCGTTTCAGGCCTGTTGTATTATGTTTTTATTTAGCACAATAGTTTTTGCAGTGTTTACGATTGCATGAGGATTGGACAGAATTGTGGCCGTGAACAATTCGTGTTTATTGTGTGAACGGGTCTCCGCAAGAAAGATCCAGGGGTGCAGTAGGTTCGGACAATGGAGTCAACAGTTCAATTCGAAGTTAATGAGTCATATAATTCTCCACAACCATTTTCCTAGGTCCCGAAAAACGAAAAGTATAGGCTACGACGGAGTGAGACTTTAACTGATGCGAACGTAGCTATACGCCAGAAATACACGTCACTAAGGCTTTTCTTTCGAGATTTGACACGCTGCGCATCAAACCTCCTCCGCCCCCCCCCCCCCAAAAAAAAAAGACTTATCAGATATTTCCAGCTGGCTAGCTATACGTTCGCATCAGTTAAGTCCCACTCTATCGCAGCCTATACATTACCCGATTTTTAGGACCTAGGAAGATGGTTTTGCAGAAGTCATACCGATCAGAAGGAGCGTGGAACAATTTGCAGATGTGCACGTTAAGTCTGATCTGAAATTCTTGGGATTTTTTACGTGCCACAAACAACATGAGCACAAGGCATCAAAGGGCCCTTCTCTTCCCGAAAATATCAGGGATGGGATGGATGAGGTCAGGTGTGAAACCGGGATCTCTGCCACATGGGATATAGTCGTAAAAACCATCACGCCACCTTGCCCCATAGTTTTTTATGTCGCTCATCGACTATACTTTACATAGGCCTACTACGAGTTTAGCCTGTACATACACGGTTAAATGACAGCCTCATGACGCAGGCATTAACGTATACGTCCGCTGTTGGAAACAATTTTGAAGTTTTACTTGGAAACCAAACTGTCAAATTAGAGCAGGCCCCATTGTAGCCCCATTGGTACTGTCTGTAGCCCCATTGTTACAATAGGCTATATCACTCTGTAGCTAATTTCCCTTATACGCCGTTGTAGTTTGGATGGTAGCGCGAAGGTTACAAGCAGAGTTCAAAGTTCCCTCTAGAAATTCTTTGCAAAAAAAAAAAATAAAATTACTACTAAGAAGTTGAGCGGCCTCTATCCCCACCTGCAATGAGGGAGAGATGTCGTTTACTAAAAGCCCGTTTCGTCCATTTTATGACCTACAATCATAATACAAGCTTATAGGACTCGGTGCTTTCCTTATAAGTGTACAGCGCTTTATGAAAGCATTCTTATAAACTACTTTTTCGGTCGTAACAGAAGTTGAAGCATAAAACTTAAAAAATATAAATATATATTTGCCGTTATTTCGTTGGTTTTCCGTAACGGGGTTGCCAAACGCGAAAATTCACCATATACATTTTGTAAAACATCCCCACCAACGGGCAAACGTTCTGTCTTTACAAACGTTGGGGAAGGCCGGGGGGGGGGGTCTGAAAATTGGTGTAACGTAATTTCATGTCAAATTAAAAATTTGCTAACAGTCTTGTTTTTTTTTTTTACTAAACCGAATCCGTTTTCTTTTCTAGTTTTTTTTTTGACAAAAAAATAACCAACAAGCTAATGTGCAGTGCATTCTTCTCAGATGAGATGGCCGGTCTACCTCTACCGGAATTTCTTCTAGGCGTAGGCCTATCACCTATACAATTATATACTCACTGTCCAGGTGAGTACCGTAGTGGCCAGAGGGCTGTGGCCAGGTGAAACCACCAGGAGAAAAGAGCAAAGGGAATGGTTGGGGGGATGGGGGGGGGGGGGTTGGAAGAGAAAGAAAGAAAGAAAAAGGGAAGCAAAAAGACCCCACAAGGTGAACTCGCTGGCCCCAGCTGCTCCAGGAACAAAAAAAGAAAGAAAAGAACAGCTCTAATGTTAATGTCTCTCCCATCTCCACGGGGTTCATTACGTCTAAAACCGTGGCTTCATTACGCGTCACAATTGGTGCCAACCTCATAATAAATGTACAGTGACAAAGAAACCACACTAACTTTTGTTTTTTAATGGTTGCCTGGGTCTCGGCGATAATTTCCGTCTTTCGTCCCCCTCCCCACACGGTCTTCCCCTGTGCTCCCCCTTCCCACACGCAACCACCCCTCCCGACTGGTCGACAGCTCGTTATTGTACAAGCGAGAGAGAGCGAGGTGGCGTGTGGTGTGTATGTTCGTGCGTGTGCGTGTGTGTGTGTGTGTGTGCCTTTGGCAAATTAGAAACAGACCTGGATAATTAAAGAGTCAAGGCTCTTTACGGAAATGAAGAAAACGGATTTAATTGCATTGATTGTTTGTAATTGTTGACATCAGGGGGCAGAAAGAACAAGAGATTCGGGCAGCGATTCACTTGGCGCATAAAAAGTGGCGCCCGTGTTGAAATAAAAACAAGACATGGAGGGGAAAAAATAATAATTACCAAAATGGATAAAACGTGAAACGCAACACGAAAACCAACACTACACCGAGCAATGTTGCGATTATGTCATCGTGTAGCGAACAAGCGTTATTGCGAAGTTATTCTATTTTGATGGGATGAAACCAAGAATTTTAGGCAGGAGGAGCCTACCTGATCTGAAAGTAAGTTGGAGATTAACAAACAACTAAATAGCTTGGACTAATCATTAAGTAGGCTAACCATTAAGCTTATGCCATGATTAATTTAATTGGAATTATTGCGCGGCGTATCTTGAGTCCTGGAAGTATTTTACGAGCGACTACGTCTTCCTGGAAGGGTAGGCTTTAATCGACGCCGCCATTGTTTTTGTAACCATCTTGGATATCAACAAGGCACTCTGCTGCCAAAAACGTACAATCGATTATCTGTGTTCGTTCTGCGGCGAACTCAAGATAGGCCGCGCACACTTTAGTCAGTTACACGCATGGCCAAGAATAACAACGGTCAAGCTAAGGGTGTGCTGCCCCTTGGGAAGTTTTCGTCCAAAACACTGCAGTTTTTAGCGTAGAAAATACACGTTTTTTATTATTATGATTAGTTAACAGCAAACTATTAGGCTTACTGTATTTCGTTAAGTAGAGTATGGCACTACATATTAGTTTATATTGCTGGATTATAGTTAGTTACTGAAGTACTAAGAAAGTTTCCTCCATGCAGATGCATTTGAAAATGTTAAAAAACACTCAGTGCTAATGAGGAGGTTTCAGTAGACGAATAGAACGAAAACAATTTAGCAAGGTCACAGAAAGAAAGTTTGTAGGCTTACACGGTTTCGTTCATCGGATTTGCGCCGCCCAGCGGCACGTATAGTCTTTCATCAGCTTACAACAAATTATAATTGTGGGCAAATGAACCTTTCTTCCGTGAGCCGCCAAAGCAGCTAAAAAAAAAAGTGTTGTGACCGGCCTACATGGAATCAGACTCGTTCTCCCATACCAAGGAACAAAATTTGGGTAACGTACTTTTCCCCACAGGCCGTCTGAACAAGATCCTAGTTTCCAACTATTTCCTTGGCCTGCCCAGCTTTAAAAAAAATGCATACCGATGGGGGTGTTTAGATTTCAAAGTATCTAATTATTTGGCATAATATTGATTTTTAATTTTCATCATCTGTAATCCATTAAAGATTCCTGTTCAAATTTCAGATACGGAATAGGCATACGCAGACGTCAAAAAAAAAAAAGGCGGGGGCACCATCGGCGAAAATGAGCAGGCAATATTTTCCAACCTTAAAATCAGTATTCCGGTCCTCGAACCATTGTTTTAATGGTTTTGTCTTTGTTTTGTTGGTTTTTGTCTTTGTTTAACGGTTTCTTCATAGTTATGTCTACCTAAAGGACAAAAAAATGGCAAAAGTTGGCAAGAAAATGGCAAAAAGGCTGTTTGGGGGTTACGTGCCCCAAACAACCCCGCTCCCATATACGAATTGGTATACGAGATGCTGTTTTTTCTGAAATGGGCGTTGCAGTTAAGATTCGTTGTGCGTGGGATGACGAACAATCCCATTGTTCGCAGCAAGTTATACCCGTCAAACATGATGACGTTACGTTTGTAAGGCTTAAAATCTTAATGTTGGTTCTCATCTCTACTTCAGAAACGCAAATGCTTGACAACCTTTTAAAAACCCACAGGTCAACTTTTTTTCGTGCGTCCAATCAAAGATCTACAGGTCATTTTTGCTGATGCTTCAACTAAATCAGCATAATTTGGTTTTGCTAATATGTCGTTGTTTTAGTTGTAATTTTCTTTAGCACTAATGTTACTTTCTGATTAATTCTCCTGAAGAGTAAATGTTTAATCAAACTGTGATATCATGAACATTTTTCAGAGCAATTTTACAAGTATTTGTGGGTAAAAAAAAAACCAGTTACCGTCTATTACACGCGTAATTTAATTATCTTTCATTTGGCACATACTCTCACATTTCATGGTTTGGAAAAACCCGCGTTTTTCCGAAAAAACCCTGTCCGGCTGGGTTTTTTTCGGGTTTTATCAGGTTTTTTGGTGGTCTTTCGGGTTTTTTGGGGCTTTTTCGGGTTTTATCTAGTTTCATCATTACGACCGCATAAACAAAGGAAAAAACCTAACATTGGCGCGTGAAGATGCAGCAGAAGAGTGCTGTAGTGCCGAATTTTGGGCTGTAGTGCTTGCATTCAAGCTATAGAAGACCAATCTTTCTATCCCAAGTCACTATTTAAGGAGAGTGTCAAACCAAGCTTCTTTCAGCCCAGCAAAATGGTGTTAACTCATGAGCAAAAAGAACTAAAAATCAAAGAAACTAACAGAAGGCGTATGTGATATGTTTTGGGCTCTTCTTTGTGCTCCACCTAGCTGTGCATTAATCGAGTGGGTTTTTTCAACATTTACATTTGTTCGGTCTAAGTTGAGAAACAGATTGGGTACAGATAAAGCCCAGAAATTAGTTAAAGTATACCGTTACTGATGAGCTGAACCAAATTACTGGTGATTTCTTGTATTGAAACAGCAAACAGTCAACATTTTAATGACAGTTTAAATGACATTTTAACAGGTTTGTTGGATCATGCATTCACTCATTTTACTTCGTTTTTGTTGTTGAAAAAACCCACATTTGGGTTTTTTGGGGTGGTTTTTTCAGGCGGGTTGGACCCGATCGGACTTTTCAGGCGAACCCTGTCACATTTAGCATTAACACCAAACAAACAAACAAACATAGTGTTTCTATCTTCATTTTTAATGATATAGATACTATTAGAAAAAAATCAAATCTGTAAAATCAGCAGTGTAATGGACAGTAATTTTTATTAATAATCAAGTTTACATTTGTACTGATGACTGCACATTCTTTGCCGACGTTTTCTGAAGCCAAAATATTTAAGAGCGAAGATTTAAAAAAAAAAATTAAAGTGGGGTGAAAGAAGTTTAGAGGTAGAAATCATTGTTGTTTCGTAAAATTTGCAAACGTTCTGATTCCTACAAGCATTTACTTGAGCCAGACAATTTACTCGTTTAGGTTTAACCGACCTACCTGATAACCCTGGTAACCAGTCTAAAGGACTGCAACCCACCTAACCCGTCCACATGTATACCCGTCGGTGGCATCCTTTACTCAGATTGCAGAAGTTGTCACTCGTGAGCTATTCCGTCTTTAATGCTCACATAGTTTATATTTGTCCCTATACCGTAAATCACCTACTAAACGCCCAAGGGCTGGTAAAATTAATTCAATTAAAAAAGGGGGGTGGGTCGTAACAAATTTGTAATTCGAAGCACTAGGGAGGGTGTTTAGGCCTAACTCCACGGCGGAAAATTCGGCGGTTATGCAATCATTCTAGTACGTGATCTAGCATTAACGCAATGCCTCTATTCTTACTTGTTCAGGAATTTAGTTTGTTAGT
>JAHWFP010140675.1:0-29157 GCA_023313725.1 Lithobius niger | reverse complement strand
GTAATTAAAACCGAACTATGAACAAAATCCGTTAAAAAACATTACAAGTTTTCTAAGTTTCGATTAGTTTATGTTTGTTACGTGTATTTGCGTTGTGCTAATCAGTAGTACACATCGACGCATAATTACTATGCTGAAAGAATTGCTTTAATTTCCCAGACAGTAGAAGCATTTTTCCCACCATTTCTATGGATTCTGTTGCATTGCAATACTTTTATCTTTCCTGGCTTTGTTTTAAACTTGTAGGTTCTCTCCGATGCGAGCTCCAATAGCTTCGTTAACGAGTTTGTAAGATTTTACTGCTACCCTCCCGACCGCTGATTGGCTCTTTCGTCATGACGTCACGTTCGTACGCGTTGCCCTCTCCAAGTGAAGCAAAGGCGATAGATTTGAGTCTATCGTGTTCGCTTGGCTTTTCTGCGCGCGCGAACAGGCTCGCGAGGGTTTGCTTGGTTGCTTCGCGCGCGCATAAACAACACTTCGCTTGTGCATAAACCAGGCTAAAAGTAGAGCTAGCCACCCCACCAACAATTCGGTCATGAATCATTTTCATCCTTGACTTTACCAGCAATATTTTGGTCATAGCCACAATGCTTGGTTAACTTTTTGAGGGCGTCAACCTATTCAGCAATTGTTTCATTGGGTTTTTGAGAGCACTTGTTAAACCTCAACCTTTTTGAAATTAAACTAGAAGCAGGCTCAACTGCATCATCAACTACTTTAACGACTGCATCACAAGTTATATTTTCAACTGTTAACGGGTCTATAATTCTTACGATTTTTTGAAACATATGGTTGCCCATGCTAGCCAACAAAACTTTGCAGTGATCGTCATCATGTATTTTCATAGCTTTAAGAAAACACTTAAGATGCATGATATACATTGACCTTGTATAATGCACGGGGCAAATGCTTGAAATAAGCCATTCGACTTTTCAGTTTGAGCCCCACTGGTAGGCATTTTTAACAAATTGCGCAAAAATTAAATTATAATTTTCCCAAAAGGCATTTTATCTGAAAGAAAATTTAAATTGCACAAGTTTTACCTAAACATTCATTAAACGACCTGCTACACAGTTTTAGAATTTTGAAACGATTTACTAACAAGTTGCGTTCAAATTTCCAGCACAAGGCTATTTTACTAGACTTAGTGGCCCTCAATAAACAAACAAATAAGCAATTAACCATTGACTTATTACAACAGCTAATTAACCATTAAACTGCTCACACAAGTAATTAACCATTAACTTGTTAGAGCAAGCAATAAACCATTAAACTTGACCAAAAAACGGATATATTTAGTGCTATCTTGAAACACTACACGTCTGCAGGCCTCAATTTTAGCAAAAAATAATCAAAGCATTTCTAGTTTGCACACTAGATTTACTTTATACCATAAGCGTGTCTAATTTACACATTAGATTTACATAACAATGTTTAACCAAAACAACTTGGAGGTTAAACAACGTAGTGAACATCAAAAGCAATAGTGAAGAAGTACTCACCCTGTGCCCACCAAAGAGTAATAAAGTAATTAAAAGTTAAAAATACAAGGTTCCCCAACAAGTAAAACGCTAAACTCATCTACGATTTTTTCAGCTAATCTTACTAGTATAGCCTAGCAGTGAAAACCTCAAAGCGTCGTCTTGATATAGCTTAACATGATTAGCATTTATAATTTAAACGTAAAAGGGATAACAATAACAATAACAATGCGGCAAAAAACAACTGTAATAATGGTGGTACTTCTTCCACTTAACATCTGCCGCTGGGGAATTTGGGTGGGTGGATGCCTCGGCATCGTCTCTATATATTATATATTATATTATATTAATAGTTTAAATTTCTGGCAGGCGAGCTACAATTAGCCAGAAATAACTACACACAGCCACAAGCGAATATATTCTGAATAAAGTATTGCTTAAATCCATCTCCTTATGGAGGACTATTATTACTTAACAGATAATAAAATTTCATGTTACCTTTTGACTGGAGCGAGAGTCAGAAGATGCAAGAAGGACTTTTAAGCTTGTAAACATGAGGTTGGCCTAAACCATCCCACCCTCGTCACCATTTGATACGTATTTAAGGCTACATATACGGGGCTTACTAAGCACTATAGTAAACTGTGCACTAGCAGAATAACAGAGGGGTGGACAGTAGAAGTCAGGCGTTTATTACTGGCAATTGTACAAGCATTCATAACGTACTATAATTAGCATGATGGCATTCATTTGTCGCACCTTTGTACATAGCTTCAAAGTGCTCCGTATCATACCAAATCAGATGGTAGAACAACCAGGATATGACACTCTGTATATTGTATACAGAACTAGCCACAGAATACTGGATACACAGAAGGTGCTCCAGTACCAGAAGAGACCAATGGTCATAATTTACGGTGGATTTATTCTTGGATGAAACCAGAGCCGTAATCTTTTTTTTATGAAAAGCAACTGATACGTTGTACAACTAACAATTTTTACACCTCCAAAGATACAACATGATACCCACTACACGATCTCCTAGATACGAAGACAAACTGTGAAACCTTTCAAGTAACGCTCAGTCCTTTCTCCACTTCTTGCGATTGGGACTCGGTAGTCCATACATGTAGCCCGTACATGTATAGTTCTTTCATGTCCGTACATAGCAAGAGACTATATGACTTTGAAGCAAAACGGAAACAATAAAAAGGGGATATAGACTGTTTGTATGACCCAGCTCCCACCTTTCGCTGCATTGCTGCTTGCACTTACAAGATTTGTTGGAGGAAAAATATATTACAATCTAAAGAAATATATAAATTAGTCTTCATATGCCTTCTTCAACCTTATTTGGAGAGGCAGTTGACCCACTCCTATGCCTCCGATAGCAACGGCTGTACGCAATACATAGAATTTAACCAACACAACATGTTCTTTAATTTAATTAGACTCTGAAAAGACTTTCAACATTTATTCCCATATGCAGACTGTAAAAAACTTTAATTTTCGACACATATGTTTATATAAAGGTAACAAATATGTGTCTTCATCAGCAGAGCAATATATACCATCTACCTGGCTAGTCAATGGGGAGGAGTGTCGTGTCCACCTTGGGCACAGACAAATTAGATTACTAACCAGAATTGCCTGTCCTCTGTCCTATGCTTTTCTACAAACACTTTTAAATTCAAACCTTTAAAAGATACCAAAACGACTGTCAGAAAAAAGTAATGAGGTTAACAGTTAAGATAAAGCCTCTTTTATGCTGAGAGCACCTCTTTTGAAATGCGGGCGAATTTCACACCAAGAAATGCAGCTGAGTTCAAGAAAATTTCAGTAAAGTATGGACAATGAAGCAATGCAAAATGGAGTAAAGTAATAATTTCAAATTTTTTAAAGAGTCAGATTTGATTACTGTCGTCTGAGATGGCTTGGAAGTCAACATTTTAGTAGAAAACTGCGTAGCTTGGAAAGCCATTACAATCAGAAACGAACTATCGATTTGTAAAGGATGTAGAAATAAAAGGTCAAAAGTAAAAAAAAATCAGACATATTTTGAATTACACAAACACACAAGTTCACACGCCGTAGAGGCATATTGTCAGGAAGCACAAGTGGAGTCTTTCATTTGGCTGGTTCATGGAGTGGAACCCGGACTTCTGAAAAGGTTCAGCTGTACTGGCGAACTAGGGAATGATGGTGGTCGTGCAGAACGTTCTCTTTCGAAGCCTCTTGTTGACGAACTTGGCGACGTGACTTTGAAATTATTTGATTTTAGCTTTCAAAAAATGCCACTCTTTAGTTAGTGTGTGGTTAAATGCAAACGAGTTCCAAAACGACTGTAACTATCAAAAAAGGCTAATCCCCTCTGAAAGAAGGGAGTTCAACAAAGATGGCGCCATTAGAAAGCAAATAACTGTCATTGTGAAGTTACTGCATTATGAAAGAAGAGTTGCTTTTTTTGTTCGTTCACTGTAAATCTTAAAATCAATGCAAACATAAAACTAAAAATGAGTATGTGTTGGAAAGTTCGTTCAAACGTTTGTTTGTTCTCGGAAATAAGTAACAACTCGTTTTACAGTTTAACTGAAACCTAGTATGTTGCCTGTGAGATTCCTACTTACTATGCTGGGTTCAGTTTCATGTCGACGTAGCTGATTTCAGATGTGCGTATGTTTGCAATTCATGTGTTTGAATGTACGTGATATATGCGCAACGGCTGTTGTATGATTTTATCATTGAATTTCTTCGGTTTGTAGTATTCTAAATTGAATACTAAAGATTTTAAGTAACAACCAATTATTTATTTTTTCATTTTCATGTTTTCATACATATCTTTCTTTCAATCGAATTTTCGCAACAAAGCCGTCCTGCAAAATATTCAAAAAGTACTCCATCTTGAATAGTGTAACTCGGTGCAGGAACCCTCCTTTTATTTTTAATGATGGAGTGGCAACCACAACATTTATGTTGCGACACTTGGTTTCTTATTATCTGCTGATCTGCTGAAAATTTTGTAATTTGTACCTGTGGTATTTTTGTGATTGATCTGGCTGAAAATTCTCATTAGCTATATTTGTCTGAAATGGCTAACCATATTTCATTAACATCACGTTTTGCCAACAGTTGGAATGATTGTATTTGTCCCTGCTGCGTGTCTTTAACAAATATTCACTCACTAAGAATGGTAATATTGGTCAATGGTTATCTATGGTCGACTCACGCATGGTAACAAACTCAAAAACCGGAAGCCAAATGGCACACTAGGTGCTTATGTTAAACTATGATATTGATCACGTGGTAACATGGCAGCCTATGTTACTGCTGCCATGACCAATTATTAAATTCACCCAGGCCATAGCCTACATCCTCTCTTCGTTGTAACTTTTTTTTTCAAAATAATATTGAACTATTATCAAAAGTCGTCAGATCATTCTTTAAATGTCTATCTTTCGCTACAAAGAGGCGGGGTGACTTAAAACCACCCATGTAATGATTTTCAGGAGCTTAATACAAATACCCATTTTAATTTCCTTGCCCAGTAATCAGTTTTAAGAAATAAATAAATTTAACGTAAAAAAATCAGGTTTACTCATTCATATCTATAAAATCGAATCATGTTATCAGCCAGTTCAGCAGGTAAGACTACAAGAATCAAGAATCATTTCAGTTCTTTACCTACGACCGAAATCAAAACCTGATCTACTGGCTCAGTGTATTTCATTTATCACTCATACCTCAAGATAGAAAACACTGCAGTAATATCCTTATTTGACAAAGTATACTATTTCTGCCCCGTTGTCCCAGCTTGACCTACTTGACCCCAGATTAATACTAAGGCCATGATATTTTAAAGATCAGGCCAAAATTACACACAGTTTAAATCGAACCGTAAGTAGGGGTAACAAACATTTCTGGATAGAAATTAATGTAATATGGAAAACAAACGGGTGATATTAACATAGCACACCTCTATGACCGTAGATAGAAACACTGAACTTTAAAAAAAAATGTCTGCGAGTGGTAATTAATTAGTCTCAACTATTTAATGATTTCATTCCACTTACAGCAACTATGAAAACAAACTTTAGATTGTGCAATATACTGTAATAATTTGGATACCATAAGCTAGATTGAGCATTGTTCAATGGAAATAACGTGACTGTGGTACGTGTGGGATCGCTAAAAAACAATGAATTGTTTCAGTCTAGTTTTGGGTTCCATTTTCTTTTTTCTACTTTTTAAAAAATAAAGTAATAATGCGTAATACAGTGGCAAATAACTTCCAGCTTAAACTAATTATTATTCCATAAAATGGTGTTTTAAATGTACCTGAACTTTCCCCGTGCAAGCACAAAAGTTTTAAAAATAAATGAAGTATTTTCGCAACATAAAAAACTCTGGGGATAATTTATTTTAATTTTACTAAACAAGTTACTTGAGATATTTAACTAAAAATTATAGAATTGTGTCTACTACTCATAGTGTCGAATGCCATAGAGTAGCAACTTTTTTATTTATATAATAAAACCGAAGTACATTATACTTACAAGTTGCAAAGCTGTATTATAGTTGTATTTTTTATGAGCAATTCGTCAGTATAGCCAGATATCTGGGTTGTACGTAGAAATCTAAAATACTGATATCTGGTATAACAAACACTTTCAGGCAGAAGAAAAAATTACGTAAACTTAACAGCTTTTTAAACCGAAAATTGGGTGGAATAATACATTTATTTAAATCTCTAAGACAACTGTTGGAAAATGATTAAACAATTAGCCTAATAGCAGCCTTCAAAATAAAACAAAAAACTTGGTATAAAATCATTTCTGCAGCAGTAGCTTAAATGCAGAATTATTCCTCTCCGTCCCAAGATAACTTAGCAGTTGAAAAGGACCGTTCAATCTACAATTTACCAATAAAAGCCAGTTAATAGGTGAATAAATACTTCTGTCAACAATGTTAAGACCAAATGAGAACTGGTTAAGAGTTATGGGAATAAAAGACGAGAATTTATGGAACTTATCCTGTGACTGTCTGTTGGACTAGCTCTTGTCAGAAGGGATGGCAATCTAAATTAAAAGCATTTTAACTGAAATTAGAAGTGGCTTGGTCTGGTCGGGTTAAATATGGAGCATTTGCAAGAATTGAGGAAATTGCGAAAATAAATTAAAGTCATGGTAGCCTGCTATTGTTATTATAAAAACTGATCAAAGCAAGAAAAGAATGTTCTGAAAACACTAGAGTTGGCTGGGAGCAAATCCCACGAAGTTTAGCCTACTTGGAATATCATCCTCAATAACTTGGATAGCCTGTGAGAATACATTTATTCAAACAGACTTTTGTTCGATTTCTTGCCCTAGGACTACATGAGTGCATTTTAATGATAGACGTTGAATGAACTGTGCTTTTGTGGCCTTCGGCTTGCACGAAGGTACATTTTTTGACCTGCTTTTTCCTGGTGTCCTTTGCTGTTTTTAATTTTAATGTCCAGTTAATTAGTGCAAGTTTACGTGCAACCATTGATTGCATTTAAAGAATAACAGATGCACATTTTACGATGGTTTTCAACTCTATGCCCAACATTTGAATTCCGTTTTAGATTGTAATTCACCAGTGTGTATTAATTAATAAGTAGCTGCACCCCCAGCGTAACATACGCCGGTTTAGCCGGTTCCCGCATACCTGAGCGAAATACTGTAGTGGGCAGTATGGAATGAAAAGGGTGCCGACTGCCCCCTGCTTCCTCCTTCGAACTCCCCTGCGGCCTACCCAGTTGTATGGTCTGATTTTCCGCCATGCCCCCCTCCCCCGTAACCCCATTCCCGTCCCGCACTATCTCCCCCGTCCCCGACCCAGATTCCCCTATTGAGTGGTCTGAGTATCCCTAGCCCTGCTCCCCCTCCATTTTAACCCGTGCTGATTTGTTTTGTTATGGAAGTAAATGTCTTTTTTCAATGGAGGACACTAAATTGCCCGTTTCTCCGTTCTGATACCAAGCGCAATGAACCCAACAATGGTCGTGCATGCAGTGATTGTTACTAAACCAACTTTGAAACTCTTCACGTTGGCTCTAAGAGCTAGCATTATTAAAGTAATATTTCGATTGTTACTAATTGTTACAGGCCACATCCGTTTGTTTGACATTGTCGGTCGCTCGCCCTCTTTCATTATAGTGCATAATGATGAATTTGCTTGCCCAACCTAAGCGTATTATATATATAGATGTGTTCAACGTATTTTTTTGCAGTTGGCTACAAAAGAAGACCAAAAAAAATGTATAGAACTCTGCAAGAGCTTGAACTGGGTTAGTTAAACAATTTTAAAATATTTCAAATATAAATGTAATACTAATGCTAAAATATTATTTCTTATTGCCGGTTAGGAAAACAAACATAACCTGTTAATTTTACAATCGATCCTTGCAATGCTGTGTTTTTCCTGGAGATTCTTTAGTTGCTTGTAGCCGCCAGCTAGGTACCCCTACCCCTCATGCGTCGGGTGCAGTCCTCCTCTATAAAAGCACTTTCACGCGGTAGGCAGGTCATTTATTTTATTTTCCTCCAACGTGTCTCCATGCCACTTCGTTTCCCTGCTTTCGCCTCTTTTTGAAGATCTTCTAGTCTCGTTTAGCCCTCTTCATCACCTGCAGCACCCTGGCGTCATCGAACCCAGCCAATATTTCATCTCAATAATAAACATGGACGAGCATTCGTCTTCTTTGCTCTTTCTCGTGATGATGACTGGCTTCTCTGTTGCTGTTGACGTGCCACTGGATCCGTCCGTCTATTCGCCTCTTGCTGCACTACCTACTAACCTTCCGCTGCTTTCGTCGGAGAACTTTCTAATTGACGATTCGGCTAATACCGCTGCTACTTCGCCGCTTCAAGTCAGACAACTGATTCAATCATCCCTACCGGACCTTTCAACACTTCAGGATGAGCTACACTCAGCCAAGGTAAACTACAAACATCTTATTCGAAAGCTCAAACGAGCTTCGTCTTCAGAATGCTCTCACGAATGCCGCTCGCCTTCATCTCCCATGGATTTATTTTTGCTTTCGTCCCGTCAAGCCAACCAGTCCATCACTTGGAGTGAGATTAACAGCCTCATTGAACGTGCCCAGCAAGATGTTGGTCAATATACTACCGCAACTGAGCCTCCTCCATCTGCTACTTGTTCGGCTAAAACTGCTCTCACAAACAAATGGGTGTCTACAACATCAAGCGACAACATCAAACGACAACAACCACAAGCACTGTGTCTTGTCTTCTCGCTGCGGCATGAAAAGGCATAGCTCCTCACGGATCAACAGCTGGATTGTCACATTCGTTTTCACGACGACTCTGCTGCTGATGATCCTTCAACCATCCCTTTAGCCGAGCTTCTCAAGATGGTAGAGGAAACTGTACCCAATTATTTTCTGTACAAGCAATCTCAATCTTCTGATGCTCTAGTAATAAACCGTGGTCTAACGACAGGATTCGGTTTTGGTCTGCGAGATCAAAACCACGTTCTCATCTTGGCCAAGCCACAACGCTTTTGACTTGCCTTTTCAGCAACGGTGGTGCCATCTAGGAGAAGGGCGAGGCACTAGAACTCGACAAACACCAACCACTGTCGAAACGTGGACGGAAGTAGGCATTTTTTAAGCCTTATGGGGGTGACGGCACGACCAACACCAGGAAATTCGACACCTCACCCAATGTATATGTCTCACTGCCGATGTCAACCTAGATTTTGGGACGGCTCTTTTGCCACACAAAAAAGCTGAAATCCCAACGTATGACTTACTCGACAATGATAAATGCCTACATCTCGGCCTTCACGCCAACTCTCAAGCCGATGTACACGGCCGTTAATGCCATATGCAAGAAGTTTTTGTCAAATCCAATGCCTGACCGAATCAAGCAACTGTCGATGTTGATCTCTCAACTATTTCAGAAGACATGCTTTGCTACATACCATTTGCTAAATTAGTTAACAAGAGCACTGTTGTGCAACACCCGTCTTTTACGTGACATCGTTCTCAACACATCCTCAAACTTAAACGACTCCGGAACCACCCCATCCACGAAACAGACACACTCTTCCGTGGATTAATCCAAAGTCTGGTGCCACACCTTGACATTTCTAGGAAACCAAAGCTGAACAAGCCTATGTCTCAAAGGCCTGCTTTCAGGCAAAAAAAACCGCACTCGCACCGAGGCAACGGCAACAATTGGACAGGACCCCATCCAACGCCCAGTAACAACTACCGTTGTCCCCGAACAAAGTCAGTCCTTTTGTTCCAACCAGTCCTTTCATTCAAACCAGTCATCACGTTCTCGACCATTTAACAAAACAAAAGGTCAGACTGGCAGAAGCACCACTCCCGATAAAGGACGCCACTACTCCTCCCCAGGAGAGGCGAAGAGCTCTTCGCACAAGGATCAATGACGCCACACATCCATCCACCCTTCCAGTGGGGGCACGCCTACATCATTTTCTACCCGCTTGGAAAAACTTAACATCCATCCAACAGATTCTATCCATAATCGAAGACGGATTTTGCCCGACTTTCACCACCAAACCTCCGCTTGCTCAAACTCCCCCCCCCCCCCCCTTCCTTGGGAATCTGCACCACACTGCAGCCCGAAACTGTCACAAGAAATGCAAGACCTTTTGGTGAAAAATGTAATTCGAGAATGCCATCATCCAGGCCCAGGATTTTACAGCTCCATCTTCCTACGTCCCAAGAAGTCTGGAGGAGGCCAGTTAATCTTCAACCTCAAACCACTCAATCGATTTATGAACAACGATAATTTCAAAATGGAAACATTAGAATCAATTCGTATATCACTAGAGAAGGGCGACTGGACCTTCTTGATAGGTCTGGAAGATGCCTATCTCTGTACCTTTACATTTGTCCGTCCACCACCTTTTTCGATTTAGGTACCACAACAAAGTCTACGAATTCCAATGCCTCCCCTTCAGGCTGAATGCTGCACCCAAAATCTTCACTCTAATTTTAAAAACCAACTCTGGCAAAATTACATCACCACCAAGTAGAAGTAAGCACCTACTTGGACGGTTGGCTGCTAAACAACCAGAACCAACTTCAATTAATCAACATCGAGACCAAACAATCAATCGTCTCCACAGCCTTGGATTTGGAGTAAATCTACCGAAATCTCGACTCACTTCAGCTCAAAGTTTTATTTTTCTGGGAGTATGGTGCAACCTAAAATCTACAACAGTGATGCTTTCACGGGACAGGATAGAAGACTTCTCTCAACATGTACGTCAATTTCGACATCAAACCTCCCATCTCTCAGGAAATTAAATTCCTTAATCGCCAAGATGCACTTCATTGCAATCTTGTCCCTTATGGAAGATGGATGACGAGACCATTTCATCATTACCGCATCGACAAATGGGGAATCCAGTCGAACGAGGACCAAACGTCGCCAAGGGGCTCCGATTTCAAAATGGAAACCCTTTTCTGGTGGTCGGACATTTTGACTCTAACCTAATCGGTTCCACTCCGCTAACCAATACCAGACCTGTTACTCCTAACCGACACCTCACTGGAGGGATGGGGAGCACTCATAGCCCATCATAAATATCTGTGCTCTGGTCCCAACAGAACCAAGACCACAACAACATTTTGGAACTGAAAGCAGTATTTATGGCCCTTCTTCACTTCCAACATCTACTCAATGGTAAAGTCATCCAAGTCCAAGCAGACAAAACAACAGCAGTGCCTTACATCCGGAAAGAAGAGGGAACTAGGTTTCACAGGCTTCTCGAAGTAACTTCAGCGATTTTCAACCTCTGCATAAAACTCAACACAACCATCCTGCCACTTCTGAATGGACTCTCAAGAAATCCATCTATCATCCCTTCAACATTTGGGGCATCCCAATGATAGACCTATTTGCCACGGGACACAATGCCAGACTTCCCCACTTCACCAGTACAGTCCCAGACGAACAGGCCACAGCAGTAGATGCACTGACATTCCCCATGGAAATACCTTGACGCCTGTTTCTCCCATTCAAACTACTCCACTAGTTCTATAACAGACAAAGCACCCCCCCCAGGCCTATGCCTTCTGATCGCTCCAAATTGGGGCCATCAGCAGGGTGGCACCCTTAACTTCTAAGCCTCTTAGTCAACACTCCAAGAAGTCTTCCTCAACAACAGGAACTCCTATCACAGCCGAGAGCAACCAAGTTTCATTCTAATATCAGCACACTAAAACTTCACGGGTGGCTACTATCGTCAAACTCATTAAAAAGATAGGAATTCATGAAGAGCAAGCAGTTTGCCTCGATAGCAAGGTTATCAGCCACTGGTCAAAATGATTTCATTGGTGTGACCGATGGAAAGTCAATCCAATCAATCCCTCTCTAGGCGACCTCCTGAAATTCCTCAACGACGTGTTCAAGGAACGATTAAAAGGCTCAACAATACTCGTTTATCACTCAGCTTTAAACTCTGTGTTCAAGGCAGCTGGCAACACTATTCTTTTCGACGATTACCGAATCACCTCTCGTATAAAGTTCTTCCAAATGGAACGTCCTGCAACCAGACGCATTTTTTCCGAATTGGGACCTATCAGTTGTTCTCCAATCCATAATGAAACCACCTTACGAACCAATGCAAAACTGTTCACTTCATCTTATCAACTGCAACACGGTTTTCTTGGTAAACTTGGCTGCTAGCCTTTGATGCAGTGAAATCCAAGCTTATCAGCCGACCCAGCTCACTGTGTCGTCACTCCTGACAACTCCTTGGTAACCTTGCCAGCAAGAGCAAATTTCAGAGCTAAAACCCAAAGACCATGTGAACCATCGAACCCCATCGTCATCCCAGCATTGACGAAAATAGTCGGTGATGAACCAGAACGTCTCCTGTATCAAGTGCGAGCATTACGGTTTTACATAGTAAGAATCGAGAACATTGAACTCTGTAAAGGCATAAACCACTTATCTATCGAAAAAAAGTTGGTGAAAATTCGGCAGCAATAATCGCACAATGGATCAGGACAACCATCCTTAGTGCATACAAAGATCAAAACATCAATTGCACCGACAAAGGCATCAAAGTGACGGCACATGATTTAACGGGAATATCCATGTCATGAGCACACCAGAACTTCATCCCAGTTCAAGACATCCTGGCAGTTGCATAATGGCGAAGCACTGCCGTCTTCACGTCATACTACCTCAGAGAGATGACGAAGCAAGCCAATGGACAACATCATCTTGGCCCCATCGTTGCAGCCAGATGTGCCGTCAACCCCCATCCCCCTTAAACACTCAGAAACCGAAGCAAGTCCACCATCAAGACCCTCAAGACCCTCATCTCTAAACCAACGGTCCTTTTCAGGGTCACCAATCCCTGCCAAGAGAGAGAATCTGACACTCCTGTTTTCTTGTTTTCGGAATGAGTGCGAAGTTCGTGAAACTTTTGGGGGCAAAAGCCAGCTCGTAGCCTTGGGCACCCATCAAGGTGGTGCCCACCACCGCACTTTGACGAGGTGTGGGTCTGTTAATGCAAAATTAACAGGTAATGTTTTCTTAACCAGCAATAGGAAACTCAGTTTTGCTGGCCCCTCTGGCCGGGCCGACTGAAAATTGTTTCTTTTGTCTAAGAAAAACATACGTAACCAAACTCGTCCTGCCTCCCCTCTTGAGTCACCGTCTGACGTATCAAGAGGAAAATGAATGCTCTGCTGACCGCGTGAAAGCGATTTTAAAGAGGAGGACCGCGCCGCACACATGCGTGGTAGGGTGGCCGAGCTGGCGACTACAAGCAACTAAATAACTTTCAGGGAAACACAGCATTGCGAGGATCGAATGTAAAATAAAAGGTTACGTATGTTTTCCTTAGGTAAAAGTAACAATTTTCAGCTGGCCCGAACAGAGGGGCCAGCAAAATTCAGTTTTTTGGACCTAGAAAAAAGGTATGTTGTTTGGGAACAGCAATGAAGTGTAAAGCATTGTTTATTTTTTAAGCTTTTGGATGGATGGAAGATCACAAAAAATCGTTTTAAAATAATCGAATTGATTTGTTTTGCTCTAAAGTTTCGCTAAGCATTAGATTGTACTAAGTAACATGATTTCTAAACAGCAATATTCTTTATACCAAATTTTTTTTATGAGATGAAATACTCTTATGTGTTTGCTAATTACATTCTTAGCATGCTCTTTGTAAGCATATGCAAACAATATAATTTAATTATAATTATTATTAATACTGTAATAAATGCTTGTACTTCCCTGTTGTTCAAGTGCTTAATTTTTTGTTTATTTTTTCGTGGGGGGGGGGGGGAAATAACGCCCATTCTGTAGGCAGATTTCTTACACCCAATAATTGTGTGTGAATGCGTGAACATATTAATAAATGAAATACGGATGCAAACCTATTTACGTTGCCTTTTGGACTTATATGTCAGACTGCCTCAGCGGGGAATCGAACCCGGGACCTTTGAAATAAAAGGCCAATGTCCTACCGCTGAGCCATACTGAGACGGCCATAAGGAAACGTCCATAGGCAGCATTTAACACGCACACATATACATGAAATATACACTTTTCCAATCGACACTGGAGGGACGCTTGACTGTGCGCCACACACCAGTTAAACCGAAAGGAACACACAAGAAAGCGTTAAGGCGTGAAGTGTGAAGGCGTGAAAGCGTGAAGCGTGTGGCGCGCAGTCAAGCGTCCCTCCAGTGTCGATTGGAAAAGTGTATATTTCATGTATATGGGTGCGTGTTAAATGCTGCCTATGGACGTTTCCTTTTGGCCGTGTCAGTATGGCTCAGCGGTAGGACCTTGGCCTTTTATTTCAAAGGTCCCGGGTTCGATTCCCCGCTGAGGCAGTCTGACATATAAGTCCAAAAGGCAACGTAAATAGGTTTGCCTCCGTATTTATTAAACCAGTCTCGAGCCCATTGGCTTTCCGTCCCGTATTAAATATTAATAAATGATTGTACTTCCCTGTTGTTCAAGTGCTTAATTTTTTTTGTTTATTTTTTCGTGGGGGGGGGGGAACCAACGCCCATTCTCTAGGCAGATTTCTAACACCCAGTAATTGTGTGTGAATGCGTGAACATATCAATAAGTACACTTAGTGCACTTATTAATATGTTCACGCATTCACACACGATGCATTCACACACTATACTAAAGCGCTATATAGCAGTGCTAAGAAAGAGGTAAAACTGAAGTACTCTCTTAAGCTAGAAAAAATGTAACCGAACCCTAATATTTAGCCAAGTATTAAGGTTTGGTTAAAATTTGATTAAAATTCCTGTGTTCCAAAACTGAGAAAACTACCTTCCAAAAAAAAAAGTCTGTTCTGTTACGTTTTTTAAATGTTAAGGCCGGCCAACATAGAAATTTTTCTTCTCCTAGTAAAACCATGGTAAAACTCAGTGTGTGAATAATTGCACTTCTCCATTCTTGCATCATTTCGATGTTCAATCCGAAAATTGGACTTTTTACGAATTTATAAAAATAAGTATATGGATCATTGTATAGCTGGGGTTTACTTGCTGTCAACAAAACGAATTATTTTGAATTTGGTTTATTTTTATTTTTAACTTTTGTTTCCGAAAGAACAATTCTTTAATAAACCCACAATAAGAAAAAGTACTTGTTTTTATTTTGTTTTTATTCTTCAGACGTGTTTGCCTGTATTTATGAATTTGCTCGAACCTTTAACAGCGATTGTGTTATGTGATATCTTTTTGTTAGATATTCCTCTGAATAACGATGCAATTTTTGAAGTACAAGTATCGATTGGTAAAGATTGGAAGGATCTAGCACACAGGCTGCTTCCAGACTCAGAAGTTGAGAAGATTGAACTTGACAACAGCAAGTATGGCGTGGAACAAATGTTACACAAAGTCCTGGTTAAATGGAAACAACGACAACCTGGAGAGGCTACCATTCTCAATCTAGTTCAGTGCCTCCGAGAAATAAATCGATCTGACATTGCCAACACACTGTAGGTGATATCAATTTTTTTTTCATTTCACTTTTTCTTGTATTATTTCACCATAATCCTCATGAGTCAATCCGTAAACACATAGTTAATTCTCCAATGATATAAAATCAACCTAACAATTTCTATATCTTTTTTAATATTTTTCACCTGTAAAAGGTTGATAGGCTACCATTACATAATTTTGCATATTTTTCCGTCTTTATTCAAGACCTGCAGTTTTTTGCTATTGCCACAGCCTGAGAAAGAGTTGGGTCGGAGTGTGGAGTGGACAAAGGGTTTCAGAATTGAATCCTGTTTACATGCTGTTCATTATTAATTAATACATTCATTAATACATTAATTAAATGTAATGGGTTCGGGGTCGATGTTCATCCCCATGTTTTTCCTGGTTGTGGACAACCGATAGGTTGCACAACAACTGGGGGACCTTTTGGACGTACTTCAGAGCCAGTGTCTCTCAGTTGCTGTCTGATTTGCTGTCTAAAATTTGTGACCTCCGTCTCCTGTTGACACATTGGAGTTATGACCTGGTCTTTGCAGTTGAAACTTGGCTGAACGATACAGTTGCCGATCAGATGCTCGTTCATGGTTTGCCTTTCAGTCTGGTTAGACGGGATCGTGGTTCTCATGCTGGCGGGGTCGCCCTATTTGTTAACAGAAAATGGGTTTTTCAGGAAGTTGCATCTTCTAACTGGTCTGAAGCTTTGTGCATTGATCTAGGTTCAGACATTAGAATTATTCTGGGCTACATCCCAAACAACAAAGATATTGACGGTATCAGTAAAATGTCGGACTTTAACCGGTCCTATTCCTCTGCAAAATTACAAAACATTGTTGTGGGAGACTTCAACATGTCTCGTATTGATTGGTTGCATTCCAAATGTGAAGCTGCTCCTCAACGCATATTTTTCGACTGTGTTACTGAACTAGGTCTTCTTCAACTGGTCACTGCACCGACTCGGGGTGATAAAATTTTGGATTTGGTCTTTGTCGATGGTGATCGCTTGGTGTTTGACATTGATGTTGTGGAGCATTTCAAAAATAGTGACCATAACATGGTAAATTTTCGCAATGCACTGGGGAACGCACATGAAACGTTTATCGAACGCTCAGCTATGTTCAGTGTTGTAAATTTTGAGATGTTGCGTGAAATATTAGCATCCATTGATTGGTCTGCCCACTTCAACAATTATGTCGATGTGATGGACCTGTGGGATATTTTTCATAAACTCTTATCAGATGCCATTAAGCAATGCTCCAAACTCAAACCAGCCTCGGGTGGTAGAGCCAAATACCCGCCCTCCATTAGGAAGTTAATTTAAAAAAAAGGAGACTTTGGAGGAAGTACAAACTCTCAAAAAATTATGCCTCAAGGATTTTGTACCACAACTGTAGCAGAGAGACAGCACATGCAGTGAGAAATCATGCGATTAATTCTGAATTAAAAGTTATATCTGAGGGTAATCCTTCTGGTTTGTTTAAACTGATTAAGCAAAAAACTGGTGTGTCACGAAGCCTGCCACCACTACATTCTGATGAAGGGCTGCTTACAAACAATTTAGATAAAGCTAACATCCTAAACGAAATCTTCTCCAGAAACTTTACAACCGATAATAATGTTTTGCTACCGTTTCCATCTCAGACGGATTACAAATTTGACACTGTTACTTTCTCTTCTCAAACCATTGTTGAGGTTCTTGCTTCCTTTAAAAACAGCCGTGCAGTTGGCCCGGCTGGCTTTTCAGCGATGTTTTTTAAAAAGTTTGCACACGAATTGTGTTTTCCCCTCTTCAGAATTCTTGAGGCGTTAATTAGTTCTGGCAAACTTCCGGTTTGTTGGAAAAAAGCTCGTATCACACCTATTTAAAAAAAGGGTAATACAGCAGACCCATTAAATTACAGACCAATCTCTCTAACATGTATACCTTGTAAAATTTTAGAACGCATAATTTGTAACCAACTTACAAATTATCTAAAAGAACACAATTTACTAGATAATGACCAATTTGGCTTTACTGCTGGCCGGTCTATGACCCTCCAGCTGTTACAATGCTTGGATGATTGGACACTGGGATTGGAGACTGGTGCACCTATTGACACCATCATGATTGATTTTGCAAAGGCATTTGATTCAGTTTCTCATGTTAAGTTGTGTTTAAAGTTGACTGGCTACGGAGTAGGAGGTAAGGTCCTGCAATGGATCTCAAATTTCTTATGTGACAGATTACAGCAAGTTTGTATCGGCTCTGCATTATCTCGAGATACAAAGGTGACCAGTGGGGTGCCTCAGGGTTCTATACTGGGACCACTGCTCTTTTTATTATATATCAATGATTTGAAATCGAAATTTTCCAATGTTAAAATGCCGTAATTTGTTGATGATCTAAAATTATATCGTAGAATTGCTGGGCCGTCTGACCACGACGAACTTGTGACAGCCTTAGGCTTCTTGGAGGCATGGTCTACTGAGTGCATCTGTCGCCACTTCTAAATGTAAAATTTTACCAATTGGTTCGAAGAATAGACTTTTCGATTATGTATTGTATGGTGATCCCCTAGAACATCTGAGGGTCACGAAGGATCTGGGAGTCTGGTTCTCGAGCGACTTAAAAAGCTCCACCCACTGCGATCATATTGTCAGGATTGCAAGACAAAGATCCGCTATGATCAGACGGGCATTTCTCTCTAAGAACCGTAGAGTGCTTTTTTTGGGCATTTTGCGTGTTTGTAAGACCAATTGTAGAATATGCAAGCCCGGTTTGGTCACCACATTTGATTAAGGATGCTGATCACGTCGAGTCGGTTCAGCGACGCTTTACCAAGTATTTGCCTGGCTTGGAGCATAAGCCTTATTGCGAGCGTTTAAAAATTCTGAATGCCGACTCGCTTGAGTTGCGCAGGCTTAGATGCGACTTGGCTTTGACCTATGCTCTGCTTCATGGGATGTGCAATGTGGAGTCTGGCAAACTTTTTACCCTTAGACATGATGTGAGAACGAGAGGACATCCTTTTAAATTGGTTGTTTTACCATTCAAGCACGATTGTCGAAAATTTTTTTTCTCCAGTCGTGTGGTTAAGATTTGGAATGGTCTCCCTAAAGAGGTTGTTACGTCCCCAACACTTTCCAGCTTTAAGAACAGGCTGAGAGGTGTGCACCTGAACGAGTACCTACGGTGGGCGTACACCTAAAATTCTTCTTATTAATATTACTATTATTATTATTATTATTTTGTTCTTTTGTTTTTTGTTTGTTTGTTTATGTT
The DNA here is from genome assembly GCA_023313725.1 of Lithobius niger. Classification (NCBI taxonomy): domain Eukaryota; kingdom Metazoa; phylum Arthropoda; class Chilopoda; order Lithobiomorpha; family Lithobiidae; genus Lithobius; species Lithobius niger. Next base: position 10,403 of record JAHWFP010140675.1, on the reverse strand, counting down.
TTGACTGTGGCCTCGCAGCCGGTGATTTTGTATTTTATTGGCTGGCTGAGTATAAGCGGCAATATTATTACCCTTCTCAGACCATTTGCTATTATTTGCAATAAATTGTTATTATTATTATTATTATTATTTCCCATAAAATACGAAGTAAAATAGTTAACAATAATAACCACTACTTGCAAAGTTAGTGTGCTGTGCTGCATATATGAAGCCGATTGAACTAACAAGAATGCTGCTATTTAGTAATGTGCCCGCAGGAACTTTAAATTAAAAAAAAATTGAGAAATAGGGAGCTTTGTGCACCTCAGATTAAGCACTCCAGGATGACAAGTCACCATTCGGATTTTCCTGGCACATCATCAGTACAAATTGATAAATGCAAAACTTTTAGATTAAAGATATAAAATTGAGCAGTTGTAACTGTTCTTTCAGTCTCATACGTTTTGAGTTACTATCTCATATAGCTATCCTGAGATGAACTTTTGCATTTTTTTTCTATTTTATTGTACTAATTTACTAACTGCATAACTGTAGCCTATGCATTTAATCTTTCTTTAATTGAAAATCTTTTTGGTGTGAATTATTTTTATTTTACCATTTATTTTTGAGGAATTTCTCTACAATATGTCCGGCCAAACTTTAACATTCTAAACAATTTTCACATCAGTAATTGGCATGTTTTATGGTAAAAAATAAATACGTTATAGCTATGAAAAAACTCCTATTAAAATTATTTTTCTTGTGCAGGTTCCTCATATTCGTACGGCTTTTATACTATTCCAGTTTTAAATGCAGCAATAGCTAGATGATTTTTCATTAATGGCAGGTTTTTGTTTCCTTTGTGTGTAGGCTCACATAGGTAGCGCGTAGTTTCTGCAATTCAGTTATTAATGTGTGATAACACGTATGAACAGATAGACTCATATCTAGCTAACTCATTATAAAATGGAAAAAACTTAATTATTGGTATATGAGCTATAATTTATATATTTTTTATATTATCGTTTTAGCATTCGTATGTGCAGTAGTACAGAAATGAGAAGACATCGCCGTGAAGGGGGTAAGAAAAGAGTCTAGAGTTTATCACTTTCCAAACTTTAGCAATGTTAGTAATTAGCTTGTCAATAGGTCTGTGCAACTGTTGTACCATCTAGATTTTGTAAAATTCTCTTATTGACTTGACGTTTGGTGTTTAAGTGAATACCAATCATGACTCAGACGACAAAACACAATTTCTTTTTTACAGTTAGTACCTATAAAGAAAGTAATTAAAAAATCGTGGAAATGTAACAAAACATTTTTAGTACAATGCAGTTATAGAGACAAATTGTACAGTTGAACTAAGATATAGTTGCGCATATAAAAGCATGGGCAAATTGGTGGTTAGCAAGTACTGCAAAAACAGCAGATGTCTTTGAGTTAATGTAAACATTTACATTAATTTAAAAGCAGGCAAAAGTGGACGGAATTTGAAAATAGCACCAGTAGTGTAAATATGAGCAGGCGTCGTAGGTCAAGTGACCAACTGGAAATGACACCCATTAGGTTTCGAACCTGCCCAGACAGGTTTCATCATAAGGTCAAAGGTCAAATGGTTGTCAACAGTATGTGAGACTCATGTAAAGGTATTAGTTATGTTAATTAATCCATATCACACCTATAAACTCATTTTAGTTCATTTCCACCTAAAATTAAACTACTAAGAGAGTCACTATCTGTGGAACACTATGCCATACAGTCGTGCAGCTGCTCTCTCTCTTTCTTCCTCTTCTCTTTTCGTTCTTTACAAATAGAACATTCCATAAGCCAGACTGTTTAATGTGATAATTGTAAATCAACGCCCAAGGCAATAACCTTGAGAAGAATGTATACACGCCTAATGCGAGCCAGTTTTCAATAACGAGTAATTAGAGACTACAGACAACTTCCTTTTAATGTGTTTATTCAAGCTAAGCTCCAACCAACGGACAGACCAATTTTTACAAAGTTAAATTAAAGAGGTGACCTTAGACTGTAATTGTGGTACAGCAAGGTCGTGACCCCGTCTGTCAAAATGGCCCTTTTCGAGTCAAAACAAGCTAGTCCAATTTTTTTCTGTAGAACAGTGACAATTTCAAGCTTTAGACTTCTAATTGACGTTTGTTCATAAGAAAAAGTCTCCTGCTGACGTAAACAGCTTAAATAATCATCATACATCACAACTTCCCTGCCTTCTTAATAGACCCTTCACATTCGAAAGAATACAGTTTCGGTCTTAATGCTACAAATTCTGAAATAGGCTTCCTACCCGTCTATCAGTAAAAGTGCCCAATTTCGTTTTGTTAAGTTCACTGTACAAAAAATGGTCTTTAGGGTAATTGCTAGTGCCAAATAGATGAGATGAGATTTCCATGTATGCGTACATGTCTTGTGTTCTTACTTCATACATCAGACTGTCGGTATCTGTTAGCAAAAGGTCACACTTGGCTCTGTACCTTCCTTTATAAAATCCAAGTGAGACTCGAGCATCACCAGCTTGGACTGTTCTAACGTACTGAACACGATGTGGATTGGTTTGTTAAGAAGAACATGTAGTTTGTGCATTTTAAATAAAACCAAGTCGGCACTCAGCATGTCAAAATAACGTAAGGATGGTGAATTCATCAATATTAAGGCTTTAGCCTCATAGACAGTTAATTTAACCCTTTACTGCCCAACGGTGGGTGGCTACAGAACAGCAAAAAACTTAGTCCCAACGTGCAACGTGAGCTTTGTGAGGGGTCCCCGGGGACCCTGAGCAAAGCGAGCAGCAACAGCCCAGTGGTTAGCGTCCTCGCCTTCAAACCAAGTTAATGCCGGTTCGAATCCTGCGGCTGACCCAACTATCAAATGGGACTCAAGAAAAAATCACCCAGTTTGGCATGGGCAAAAAAGGGTTAATATTCATTTGTTTCGAATGTTCTCAATCGATTTTCTGAAAAATGCTTTTGAAAAAAATGTGTACAGGTTCTTTTCAAACTCAGTCATAGCAGCCTTCCTCTTTTCAGTGTTAAAATCTATATAGGGTTTAAGCCACACTCGTTCCCTTTGGTAATCTTAGTTAAAACCATGCCATGCTTCAGGTAGTAAACTAGGTTCCTATGGTAACAGACATAATCTTTGAGAGGACTTAAATGAGGGACGAGTTTACATGACGAGGCGATGGTAGGTGGAGATAGGTTAGCATTAAAAGGAGACAACATTTCATGCGTTATTTCGATGTTTTCAGCTGCTAGGGGATAGTCGACGTGTGCATCATGTAAGTTGTCAGGAGATTGGAGGTCCACCTGTAACAAATATCCAGTTGTGCTATTTTCACACAAACTAAGTACAACTAAAGTAGACAGTTCCTCTTCAGTCCCCCACCTAAAATCTGAATACGGCTTACTCAAACAAAAGCCATACAGATTCGTTGCATCGTAATATATAAGTAACTGGTTTCAATGGGTCAAAATCACGTAATAGCAGGTTATTTGCTTTGGTATAGCGTTTGGGAGTAATGGAAACACCACCTCGTATACCCTTAGAAAATAAATTATACATGTCAACGTCAGTCAACAACTCTAATTTAACCCGAGTCATGCGAAAGGCAACTTCCATACTTAATACTGGCAAGGTATAAAAATGACAAGGTTTTAAACGATACTGTCTCATACAAAATATTCTAAAATAATCAAAACAGTCAGGCAACGTACTAAAAAGTACATGTCATGATTAGATCCTAACATAGTACAATTAGTAGCGTCCCAAACGCTATGAGCGTACGAATAATCCTCGTCTGTAACGTCTCTATTGGTTAAACTCGAAAAAAAAGTCTCTTTGGGTGGAGCTGAGTTTCCTCAAACTTGCTAAAATCAGTTATGTACAGTATTCATAGATTTACACTCCTTTCCTTTTCAACAAATGATGAGTAGTGGGAAACGTGTTCTAAAATGGGGAATTCAGTTACAGAGCTACCAAATTTCCCAGAGATGATGACAAAAAGAGATACGAGACCATAAACTTAAAGGGCCCAACATTGATAGCTGTAAACGCTCAGTGTTTTGTGAAATTACAGAAATCTTTCTATAGCTGAAATTCTTTAAACCCCTGACGATTAGATGTGCGTCATAGTTTTTTTTAATTATAGAGTATGATTGGAAACTCATCTTTAAACTTAAACATAAGATTACAACTGTTGTGTACAGTCGCATATAATGCCCAGTAAGGTGACAATGGTCTCATACCTTGATGTCAAATGGATTATTTACAAACTGCTTATCGCAAATACAGTATGACAATGTGTCTCTTCAGTAAAATTAGAATAATCATCGTCACTGAGTACCATTAACACAATTTCAGTCTTGATTAACTTAATGACGTCATGTTCGTGTTTAATTGATTAAAAAAACTCGTCCATACAATCCTTACCCCTGTATTCATGTTTTGAATGAACTTCACCCTTTGGACCAATTACAATGTGTGGAAATCCACTAGGAACGTGCAATTGCGTATAAAGGGTAAACGAGCAAGATGTGTTTGGTTGACAAGTGTTAATGGGTACTATAAAGTCTCAAAATATGCGTACATGATGCAAGGGTTTCGTAATTGTCTGTCGTATCGTGTGAATGCCATGAACACATCTACTTTTTTAGGCATAACTATGTGTTGAGCTTCATAAGATCTGCAAATAATCAGGTGTTCGTTTAAGGTGTCAATGTGTCGGAGGACAATATGGACAAATGTATCTCGTATTCTCTGAACTAGTCAGTCGATTAAAGTCCTTGATGTAGCAGTAGTGCTGCCACCGAAGCAAGAGTAGTCGTACCCCAGGGCAGTTCTCCCGTGAACTGAGATGGAGAGGGAAGATAGTATGATCCTCATATCCATATAAGTAAATGGCTACCTTATTTTGAGCTTTAAATTTGGCTATTTCGTGTACAGGGGTGGGAAAACTAAAACCAGTTAATTGACAGCGTTTTCTTACTGTGTATAGTGTTCGACTCTGTTTGGATGGTGAGGAGCAGAACAGAGTCCGGCCAATACGGAATATAAAAATCATTTATTACCGAAGCACTTGACATTAACCAAGGCCTTCTTATTCACTAAATAATCATTCAATAAAACCGTTCTACACCCACCAGCGAGAGGAGTGTATTTCCTCACATGAATGTCAGAACATTCAATTTTCAACACAACGTAACCAGAACAATATTGGTAGAAAATGTCTAACTGGTGTACGATTTTGGCAATGGCAGCATGAATCGCACGTCGTATACAATCAGGAGAAAAGGATGGGTAATGCTACGCTGCATAGGTAAGTAGTCATGGTCACCATTTCATCTTCGGGCTCTAATTTTTCGAGTAACAAAGTAAGGCATAAAATAAACTTGAATTGTGTAAGCCGTCCGGCGTCCATGCAATACTGATAACAATTGGTCCAGGTAATATCTGAAGATGTCAAAATACTCGTAAACGCTGAGTGTAGAAAATGGCAGAATGTCGTAGCAGAATAAACAATGTCCATTAGGGAACATACCATACGGGAACATACCATTAGGGAACATACCATTAGAGAACATACCGTTCCCAATATTGTGAAAAGATATGCCCATACCTTTATGTAAGCCTTTACGTAATTGTTGTTGTCAAAGTCAAAAGTGAGCGGTTTTCCATTAAATATATCACCATCCATGGAAAGGTGTAATGGAATTGAGTCCAAAGTTTTCAAAAAAGAAGGGATCGTTCCAGTACATGCCCTTGTAAGCAACGTGTCTCGACATGCCAATGATTACTCGACTGGGACCGTTTCCATTAAAGGGGTTGTCCAACCTGTCTGCTTCTCACCCCCTGTACCAAAGTGTGGGTCCTTAGCTCAGTCTTCCTATAAGGATATTTTGCTGACGAAGAATCGGCTAGCATGGGAGCGTGCGCTAATAAAATGTTCGGTGAGGGCATTACCCTACGTAGGAGTACGGAAGCATCTAAAAACTCAACAATCAAATTGACGTTGGTGGCTATACCTATGGCGTTCTGATACAAATGGAAGGGGGCTCTGTGTGGAACGAAACGAAACTTTATTTCTGTATTGTTTAAAATCAATCTTGGTTGCATGGCTAGATCGTGATGAACTCGCCCTCCTAATTCGACCTGCGCACTTTGAGCAATACGTCCTTGTTTTTCAGCGGAGGTCCCACACCCCGCCACATACAGCTGAGTGTTTTTAGCTTCGGAAGAATAATTCAGTAACGTTTGCAGGAAAGATTTACATCCGTAATTATAATTGGTGCTACCTGCTAACTTTTCATTAAAAAAAATATCAACTTGAGAGAACATGGACTGAGGCTTAGAATACTAATGATGGCTGTTGGTCAAATGACTGGTTGACTGGTGAGAGCTCAGATTTATATAGATATCCCCTTCCCCTTACCCACCCCCTTATTCTGAAAGGGTTTTAATAGTAACCTTCCTTTTTTTCTTGGTCGTTTTACCTTCACCTAAACGTTTATGTTTTATTCCCATGCAGGGGCCTCTCAACGCAGAGTTTGGAGTTTTTTTACTCATTATCACTGTATCACTCATTACGTCACTGGCAGTTTCATTTAATTGTTCTCTAGCAGTGGATTTAAAACGTTTTCCAGCCAAATAATCGGTACCTATTCCAACGACGGTGCTCAAAGCTTTTCGACCAAAATAGCTGTCTGTGCTTCTTAAAAATGGTATGGCCATACGTCTCGATGAGCTAAATAAATTACCAATCCCGTAGCCGGCTTTTGAATGCTTGCCGGCAAAGATGGATGTTTCGCCTCCCGCCTGACCGGCGTAATAATTAGTACACAGACACGAATACCTGATGATGACTGGCAAGACGACGAAGCCTACCTAACCTTTTATAGGCCTAATGTGCAAGCTAACGACGACACGACCAGAGCAGCTGAAAGGTATGGAAGAGCCTGTATCAGTTCTAATATCTATATTGATATTATGGATAGTTATGGTTAATAAAGGATAATAATGCAGCCTGTAAAACGTCGCATTAGTGTTTTCCTCTTTGTCACCCTCGACGTTAACGATCTGCAACAAAGGTGCTTTAACATCACCTATAAATTGTGGTGTAATAATATCGATGTACACCCATAAAGATTTAATAGCGCCATTATATCCCAAACCTGTAAAGTGTGAGGAATCCAGATAAAATCGTTGCTCTTAAATCCAAATTTTTCAACTAAGCTACCTCATAAAATCAGGTAAGTATTTTCTTTGTCGGATTACCACTGTCTAATTTGTAACTTTCTATATCGTTTATTATAGGCTAGCCTAGGAAGGGGAAGCTTCCTGGCCGAAAGCTTGACACCACCTTTACTTCTAACGCTTTCATTTCATTATTAATATCCGAGGCTAAATTGTTCAGAGTTCCGTAATAATGACCAGACCTAATGGTCTTTAATTTATAAATGGGAATAAATTAAATTAATATAAACAATCTCTTCCGACCCATATGCTCTACAGCCTTTGTCAAACACCCTTGTTCTCAACCCCATTCTAACTGGGTCTCCTATATTAAACCCCCAACCCCGAACAAATTGGAGAAAACCTCTCCTTGTTACCTTTGTTTACCTGTATTGGTTTCATTTTAATGCTTCTATGAAAGGAATTATTATATGCGTGCATAACTATATTGCAAAACGTCTAAATATCTATTGGTGTTGTTGGCCTGCAAATAACAACTAATTCTTCCGCGCAGTGTTCTAATTACCCGTTCAGATGAGCTGCATTTAATATTTTCGTTTTGCGTGATGTAATGATGAACGTTAAATCTCTTAAATACTTTATTTACTAGAGCATTGGAAAATGCTAAACCATGATCTGACCATGCCGTAACTGGCACATGCCCCCTGCTAAATAATTCGGTAAGGCTCTACTCAGAGAAGGCACGTCTTTTCGTCGTAAGGGTAAGGTAAACGCTTCTTTAGTAAACACGTCGATCATAATTATTAAGAAAGTGACATCATCATTCCACGGAGCCAAATTACTCACATCAGCCAAATCCAGCCTCCCCAATTTTATCAATCCTACCCACCCTAATTCTATTGCGTTCGAATTTACGTGTAATAGGCCTAAACAATGTATAATTGGGCTCGGCCGCCAGCGAACTCTTAATTGCCTTAAGTGAAATTTTATAGCCCTTGTCCTTGAACGATCTGCTCAATATAGTAATCCCACCTAGACTTCCTGTAACTTTTGGAATTAAAAAATAAACTTTAGAACGTCATTAATGGAAGGCGATTTTGGCTTATTTGGCGGTTTGGGCGATTTTGGTCATCTTCAAACTCTATTAACGGTCGTGCACTAGGCATCGTCCCTGACACTTGATCACTACAGGGTCCCATTTACGTGAGGGGTGGGGACCTAGTCTATATATCGCCTACAAGGTACATTAAATGCTGTAGAACATCTGAACGCCATCTTGCAAGGGATGTAGGATCTATTAAATCACCAGCCAGGCATTGTTTCACTCTTTTCCTAAACGTTTTATTATCCGTTATTGAGCCATGAATTAAATTTACGATGTTCGAACCTTCGATTGCTTTACCGTCGTGTATCAGCTGACCCATAGCGTCGTACTCCACGTCACCACTGTCTAAAAAACGTCTCATTCGTCCCCCGTTTTTTTAGGTAAAAAAGATATGTTGGGTCTAAATTTGGTATCTGGTGTAAATTCATCTCCTAACATACTAAATGTAGACAAGACGATACTGCTAGTGATGCTTCACCCAGTTGCACACGGCACACTGACAGAGCCAGTGCTGGAGATCTGCCCAGCCACGGTAGTGGCCCCCGGCGTCCGGGGTGCTGGCTGTGTGGGGGCGCCAGACTGCATCACTTTAACCATCAGCTTCGTACTTTTTGCCAATGTCTAAATAATGTTGCAACATCTGAGTGACGGTTTGGATTTGTCGTATTTGGTAAGAGTTTGATTGATCTACACCTCTCTCATCCAAATTATTGAGTGGTTGGGTAAATTGCGACCTAGGGTGAGGGATGGTGCTTTCGTCTCTGACAGAAGCACCCATACAGACCAACTGCATGGGATTATACATTATTTAGCCAGATTATAAACTAATAAACTGCCAAGGAGACTGAGCACTGGTGTTAGGAGAGCCCCTTAATATCCACGTTTTTGGTTTTTGATTAAATGGTTCTGATTTTCTTTTTCACCACAACTTCTAGAAGATAGTTTTAAGAGTACTTTCTTGTATTTTTTGAGAGTTTTTCTCTATATAGGAGTTAACAATTTTAGAGAAGCTAAACACAGCACCTGCCGCACTTTGGGGCAGCTGAGTGGAATGCGTTTAACACGCTGAGAAGTGGCTTTTGAATGCAGTAATTCGAGTAATGGAATGAAATCGAGGATTCGCTAAGCCATACTATGTGGGCAGATAAACGGTAATTGGTATTTAAAAAATGTTGAACAGAATTTTAACGCTTCGGAAGTGGAAGGATGTAAATCAATTAATAGAAAATTAAAGGTTTCTTTGGTAGATTCCATGTAAATGGAGGTTATAAATTCTTTGTTTATTCCAATCTGCCGCACTACTACTGATAATTGGTATAAACTTCAATTGGATTTGAGTAGAAAAAATACTGTGTGTTTAAAGAAATAGTTCTTAACATTTTGAGAAACAGGTTGTGCACTACGTTAATTACAGAAATGCCTCTGTGATGGGTGCCCCTGAGATTTATTATTAGGCTGGCAGGTAAATTGTGTAAAATATCATCAAGAACTAGGATAGAGTCATGTGGGAGACAGTCGTAAATATCTTGGCTAAATTTATAGTGAAACTGAATTGGAATTGGGCTGGTTTTCCTCAAAACGTCAAAAAGAGACTGGTCTTCCCCGTAGCAGTAAGTAACGCTGGTCGGAGGTGGGTCTATGAGGTCTGGAGAGTTCAAAATCAACTTTGCGATAGCTGCACTCTTGCCAGAAAATATGGGACCCACAAAAAAGTTGTTGGCAGGATGCGTCAACCTCGAATCCATGAGTGACGCCACTCCTATCACCCACCGCCTTTATACCACTCCTGGGAACGAATTTTTTTCACTTTATTTAGTTTTATTTAATGTTTAAACTAGATTATTTTCAGTTAGGCCAAAACCAGAAGAGGTAGGTTAGAAATTAAATTTTCAGGATATTACTTAAATAAATAAAAATCTTAGCCTACAAACCTTTAACTCTATTAGGATGTTTATTACAGGCTACAATACACATAGGTACATTTAAAACGTTGTGATTGTTGTAATACGGTGTGTTTATCACACGAGCTGCCAGGTAGGAGTATTACTAAAGACGGATAGCCGAGGCTCAACAAATTAAATAAATACAGATGCAAACCTATTTACGTTGC